>JAHWFP010148298.1:0-13068 GCA_023313725.1 Lithobius niger
ACGTATTTGAGTTTAGAACAACCCTTGGCTAGACTAATTAGGTGCCAATTGGTGAACAAGTCTTGCGTCGGCAACCCAGCCAAGCCCAACTTAATGTCTAAAAGATTTGGGCAACTTTTTCCGATTACCCCTAACACTCTACTCGTTAATCTGTATCCTGATACTTCGATCGACAAAATCAGTTGTCTTAAACTTTTACCACACCTCGATAAAATGGACGAAAGGATATCATCAGTCACTGCAATTTTTCGCAAATGCTTCACTTTCAGCTCCCGCACGTCGAGTTTGGCGGGCCAACTCCACGGTAACGTCTTGCCAATCTCCCTCCATCGTCGACAAACTAGTTCACTTCTTATTCGCTCTATGACGTTAAGGTAAGTAAAAATGTACTCTAAAATTTCGTTCGGTAAAGCCTCGATACTACAACAACGTGCGTGTTTCGATTTGTTTCCTTTGACACCGCTATCATCACAAGAATGTACAGGACATGGCGCAGCCTTGGCGCTTTTTTTGCATAGTCTTTTAGATGCTGATCCTTTGCTTTTACTGAACATGTCAACGTGCACTAAACTCGAACTCGAACTCAGCAAGTGCGGTCACAAAATTCTTTAACGTAGCCTACGCATTCCATCGTAGTACTTTGCGTTGGTCAACAGCACGTTTGTCATCTTTTTCGCTGAAGATTGGAGCCTACAAGACAAGGTCATCGGTCCAGGATGATCTTGAATAATCCATTGCTGAACTACATTACATACACAGAACGATCACGTTGGCAACGAATAAACGCGTAAGAACGTTTATGAATTAAAAATACATCAATAGTTTCTAAGTAGAATTTGACGATAGCATAGTGCTTTAAAGACATTTATTTTAACATAACATAACGTAATTAATAAATAGTTATGAATTGCTGTAAATAATATTTAGGAAAACTGGGAAAAAGCCATCAGTGAAAATCACACACTAGGGTAGATTAGTAGATATAAATGAACGTCACAGGCCAACGTCTTGTGCCTTAGACGAGGTAGGGAGTGAGCTAGGGGCTCAACCAGTATCAAGAAGATCCACACAATACGCGCAGTAGCAATACACTCGAGGAGCCTGTTCCAACTATCAACAGATCGGACCAAGAAGTGCTTCACAGCATTGTAATGGACCCACTGTTGAAGTTTTAATGAACCTAGTAGCCTAATGCACTGTTCGCTCAGTACTGCATACTAACCTACTTAACCTAACGACAATACCACCACCATCTCATTACAATGACAATTCCACCACTACGACTCCATCAAAGCGCCCCCACCCCACAACACCCCTTCACACAACGTCAGCACAAAGCCGGGTTTAACCTGAACCGCACAGGGAGCCGACAACAAGGAAGGGACAGAGAGACCGCCTCACCTACTGAAACGTTGCGTAGCCTTGCAAAAGCCTCAGATCCTGTGCAGCAGACACTGTCCCGGAATGGCAGAACCCCAGGAACAGCACAAAGAGGGTTGACCTCCCCAGCCCTTGACTCAAACCGTCAGAACCAATCCCACTGAGGGCACTCCAACAAAAAGTGTCCAAGAGTTTTTATCTTCACCCCCACACTTGCACCTGGCCGATCTAGCCCAGTCCAGCTGTGCCATGTGCGACCCAAGTTGTACGTGCCCTGTGTACAAACGGGAAGCTAAGCTCGCATGACACCAAGACATGCCGTTCAAGA
Source organism: Lithobius niger (assembly GCA_023313725.1). Taxonomy (NCBI): domain Eukaryota; kingdom Metazoa; phylum Arthropoda; class Chilopoda; order Lithobiomorpha; family Lithobiidae; genus Lithobius; species Lithobius niger. Next base: position 1,709 of record JAHWFP010148298.1, read on the forward strand.
ACCTCGGAATGGCAGTAGAGACTAGAGAGGTGCACCCCAAACAACTGACGACCAGTAGTTCCTAACTCCCAGTCGGCACTCCACTCCTCCCCCAAAACCATACTAACCACCAGACATAGGTCACTGGAGCCCAGAACGAAGACGCCGCCTCGCCCCTACCCTCCCTTCGCAAGGCCATCCGCCAGTTCATTCCCGAACTGAAATAAATGTTCCAAGAATTTGACGATTTGTTGAACGCTTGGGTTGCAGCAGTCTGTTTGATGAAAGGAACAACACTCCATCCACTTAATCCACTTGCTCCCATACACTTTAATGTTAACTGACGATGGCAGTGAACCATTCATTCTTCCGTGGGAGGGGAGAACCCCGCTGCTAGAAGACTGTTTGTTCTTTAAAATCGTGAAGCAGTGAGATGCAAGGATCCCAGATTCGGATGGAGAGATTCCCCCAGCGTTGAGACGGTAGGTCCCTTTCAGCGGTAGCTCTATTAGATCCTCCTTCTATGCCTCCATCAGACCATGAACCAGGGGGCTGGATGCCAAAGATGGTCGAAGAGGATGAAAGCGGAACATCATACCCTGGCATATGCAGTGAAGCAGGTAAAAGACTAAGGGGTGAAGCTGGACGTGGAGGTTGGCGTCCAAGTCGATTGAGGAGGTATACTCGTCTTGCTGAAGAGCCTTCCTGACGTATGCCAGTGTCTCCAATTTGAAGTGTTCTTTCACTATGAGTTGATTAACTAAACGTGGGTTAAAGATGAGTCTTGTCTCCCCGTTTTACCTTGGAATGACTGGCAGGGCTGTAAAGTCCTAGTGACACTCCCAAGCCTTGAGCCTTGCTTGAAAACAATCTTCCACTCCCTGAGTCGTCACAAGACGACCAGTGCTTCTCACCCTTCAACACGCAATCGTGGTCAAGCACCCATCCACACAACGTTCCCTCCCAGACTGGGATCCATCCATAGTTCTCTCCGGCCTCATGGGACCATGTTTCGAACCCCTGCATAACATCATCTGCATTTTCCTGGCCCACGTGACTGTCTTTCTGACCGCACTGACATCCAGTCCTCGTTGCAGTGAAATTCAAGCTTGCCAGTGGACCTCACCTGCAAACTTCAAACAGGACTGCCACAACAACCTACAGAGATTTACAAACTGCCAGAGGCCGTAACCAGTCAATCTTCCCATCCCTCTCAGAGTGGATTAAGTATCACCTTCACAGACTCAAAACAACTCAGGTGAAGCCTGTCGCCCACTATGCTCCCGCTGACCGAATCATCCCTTGCACTTACATCATCATCAGTGGCACAACACATGAACTCAAGACGTGCGGCATCTTGAACCTTCCACGAGTGACATTAGCATCCACAACAATTCACCTGCAGCCTCACAATGAAGTCAGTCAACACAAACCATCACTCAAACTCAAGAAATGGGATTGCACCGTCTGAGACCCATCATCACTGCCAGACAAGTCATCCAATCCCCCTTAAGCACTGAAACAGACACCAACAAGACGACAGACGTCCCATGCAGATATCCTAAAGCAGAAGCATGACTCATCTTCCATCTTGGACAACCACCTCCATGGATTAACCCAAATTGCCGATTTTCTGTTTCATAAAAGTGCGAAGTGTAATCTTTTTGGGGGAAGCCAGCTCGTAACCCTAGGGTACTTGTCAAGGGTGCCCACCACCTGAGTTGACGACTATAAATTTTTAGGTATTGTATATTTCCGAACGGCAAAAGAAATAGTATTTTGCTGGCCCTTCTACCTGGCCAGCAAAAAATTGTTGTAGGAAATAAACAATATCTGAACCCATCCTTCCTCCCCTCTTGAGTCACCACTTGACATTTCGAGAGGGAAAAGATGGCGGGCCGGTCTCGCCCAAATGCTTTTATAGAGGATCCTGGTGCATGCGCAAGGATGGGTTACGCAGCTGGCCGGCTCAAGGCAACTCCATCAAGAGAAGCATACTTCAGGGAAGAATGCTGTAAATTTTCATCTATCATACACGGCGGTGTAAATATATGATTAAAGTCCTCCTTCCAGCAAAACTAAAACTATTAATTGCTCCGTTTCCATTCAATATATTTCAACCAAACTTTGCCAGATAGTAGAGAGCAATTTTTCCCAACTTTACACCAACCTTTATCAATTCCGTGCAAGAGTAAACGTAAGGAGCCACAGGTAAATTTGAAAACTGTTCACTTTTTCTTGTTGTTGTTGTTGTTCTTGGCTGACACGGTTTCAGAAAAAACTACTGCACCTACCTAAAATCTGAAACATGATCTGAGCCAGAAATTTCCCTGGACTTCAACCTTACAGGAACCACTTTTTCGATTGGTCGATCCATTCCGGAGTTACGGGACTCTGAACGATCATTTTGATTGTTTTACATTGTTTTAACCATTGTATGTAGGGAACAATGCCACTCGGCAAACTCCAGATTCATTCTTCGTGCATGTGTTATGTCTTTGCTAAAAAGTTGATTGTTGACGGTAAATGAAAGAATTAGTGTTTCAGCTAAACGCATATATTTTAAACCAAACTAAGCTGCGTTGTTAATTTCAGCTAAAAACGATAGAATTGCGTATTTATTTCGCAGATACAGGATTTCAGAGCTGACTTGAATTGTTTCAAAGTGGCCAGCAACAATCGACAGCATGCATAAATCTTTGTTGCGCGACGACATAGCCGTAAAAAAGGTACACGGATTACAAACAAAAACGTCAGGTGTGCCGTAAAAAAGGGGTTATATGATTGAATTTTCTCTTGTTAAAATGTATACGGATAAAAATTGATCATTTTCAATTGAAATAATCAAATGTATAATTGAGAAAATTGCATCTGTTTAAGTGCTGTTGTGCTTTACGAATCATATATTTAAAACGTAAACCACAACAGCACTTAAACAGATGCAATTTTCTCTATTGTACATTTGATTATTTCAATTGAAAATTATCAATTTTTATCCGTGTACATTTTAACAAGTGAAAATTCAATCATATAACCCCTTTTTTATGGCACACCTGACGTTTTTGTTTGTATTATGTATTTCCTACTAGGCAACAGAAACAATTTTCAGCCAGCCAGGCAGAAGGGCCGGCAAAATAGACTAAAATTGCAGGGCCCGAACCTGCTTAATTTTAGTTTTTATTGTCTAACCGAAAATATACATTACCTGTTTTAATAGTATTCCCCCCCCCCTTTCGAGCTTATTTTCCCCTAGAATCTTGAAAGTTGTCTTCCCTGCCGGGCTCGTACAGTACTGCGCATGTGCGGGCCTAGGTTGGCGTATATAAGCTCCAGCGCAACCTTCCGTTGGCATCATTTCTCCACCTTCCAGAACCTAGCTCATGGAGGGGGAGGCTTGGCGGGAGTTAAGGTAATGTATATCTTCGGTTAGGCAATAAAATCTAAAATTAAGCAGGTTCGGGCCCTGCAATTTTAGTCTTTTTATAGCCGACGAAAATATACATTACCTGTTTTAATAGCAGACTTCGTCACATGGTTCAGAGTTCTTCCGCAGTACGAGCTGGCGTCCCCAGGAAAGTAAATTTCTTGAGAAAGACACACCTGCAGTCCCAACCATTTTCACCTTGATAGTAGAGTAGAACGTGGTAGGACTTCCGTGAGCCTACCGGCTGCCGGGGTGAGATTGGGGAGTGCGGTTTGCTTAATTAGGTCAGTAACCCTACCGCATGCAGTGGTCCGTATCTTAAGGGGTACAAGGCAAGGAATCAAGAAAAATGTTTGAAAACAGCTTACCTTGTGGGAAGAGGTGATGGAAGTGGATCGCTGGGTGAATTGACGAGGCGGAAGGTCAGATTACAGGTAAGACCTTGGGTAGTAATGATGTATGGCGGAAGCACTTGTACATGGATGGGAGTAGACCAGAGGCAAGGTGTTAGGGAAGAATGGCTGGAGTAATTGATGATTGGGATATAGAAGTAGGCATATCTGCCCATGGTTGTTGATGCACCAGTGTTGTCTTCTTTTTGTAGAGGAGACGGAGGAAAGATGTAAGGGTGTTTTTGAGAGAGTTCATGGTGATTCGTGAGCGAGAGGAATGGCCATGCAACCACAAATTGAGGAGGTGGAATAGCCGGACGTCTCACTGGGCCGGAAGTGGTTGTAGATGAGCAAATATTTGTAGGTTTTTTGAGGGTGAGGAGGCTAAGGAAGCATCCGAAAGCCTAAAGCAACTCCCGTGGCTTTAGCGCGGCACGGAGAGCAAGGCAAGTCCCCTTCCGTGGTTTTGGCGTTTGGGTTGATGCCATGAAAGACTGGAATGAAAGTGGTGGCATTATCGAACTGCCAGACCGAATAGTTTGAAATTCTGGCCATGGAAGGAGTCTGAAGAGTTTGTCGCCAAACGGAGACAGGTGAGCCGCCGGAGGGTCGTGAGGTAGACTCAATAGATGCTGGTGGAGTGGAGGAAGGCCTGACAATAGGAGGTTCAGCTGTTGCGGAAGGGGAAGGTGACACGACCGGTTTGAAGGGGAGGAGGTGTAGATAATGACAAAACGGTGGAAGAGACCCTTGGTAGCGCTGGTGCGATATAAAGGGGTAGACGGAGGCGTTGAAGCACAGGCGCATGCCATATTGGGTGCTGGAAGCGGAGGAGTAAAAGATCTTAAGGCCGTAGTGGAAGGGTCGTCGAACGGAGATGGCAGCGGAGATGGGGCTGCCCGATGTAAGGTACGTGGAGCGGAGGTTGTGAAGCAGCGGAAGGACGTGCAGAAGGTGACGTAAGGTTTCTTGAAGATGGGGCATTATGGAGTCGAAGCGTCCGTGAGCGGGCACTATAATATGCCCTCCAAGGTGGTGAAGGTGGAATTGGAGAGGGCCAATTATAGCGAGCCCGGAGGAGGGCGTAGTTGACCCGTGTAGAAAGGTTGTGTCTGTTCATAACCTCGAGTTCATTGGAAAGTGCATCATTTGAGGCTCATAAAATAGCGTTGTCTGCCTGAAGCTTATCTGCAGAGGGCTGGTAGTTCGGTGAGAGAAAAGCGGAGGGTTGCGTATGCTTCCGAAAAATTTTCTGTAAACTGGAGGACGAAATCCACGTTCAAGTTTAGGTCTCATAATTCACGTATTGAGAGATGTAACCCCCGGTGAGGGCTTCCCACAAATTAGCCGCTGATGGGAAGGGAGTAAGTGGATTCGGAGGAAGTGTCATATGTAGCTGACCATAATTGCGGAGGAGGAAGCGGAAGTACAGGAACGTTGGGTAAAGTAGCCAGATTGGAAACAGGCGGAGGCAGAGTGGCTGCATAGCTATGAGCGGTAGGGAGCGTGATATGCTGCGAGGAGGTGCAAAGGAAAAACGAGGCATCTTGAACTTTACTGACGTTGAGGAAGGTATGCTAGTTTTCATAGAACGAATGCCAGATGTGCTAGGAATAGCTGAGACTGCGTCTGTTGCAGGGTGTTGCGGCCGAAAGGGAGGATGCGGAGGGCGCTTACGTGAGACTTCCGTCCGCTTTTTTGGGTGTTTCGTGGCAGGAAGGGGACGCTTGCTGATGGATAACTTCCGATGTTCCGTAGAGGCTGGAGGTGATGTATGAAGCGATGCCTTCCGTTTTAAGGGTATGGACGTGCGGGAACGTGCGAAGGCCCGATGTTCAGGTGGTAGTACGGTGTCGGAGGCGCGTTTCTTTGCTGACCCCTGTATTGTCGAAGTGCCATGAAGGTCTTGAGATGCGGAGGAACGGGAGGCAAGCTTGGGTGAAGATCCTGCGGTCTTCGTAACGGCGGAGGCGGCTTCCTTTTGTCGACGTGGTCAGTCTGCACGCTGCTTGGATAATTGTTGGTGCTTCCGTATAGTAATCCAACGAGGAGGTGAAATGCTAACACATATTCTGCATTTTTTAGTCCAACCGTCGCATAAACGATGGCGTTGGCAGTTTGGATGCACGTCGAACCGTTTCTTTGTAGAGAGACTACCAAATCTGGATATCTACTAGGTTTCGGAGAGGGAACATTAGGTATGGAGAGTGGGTTGGATTGCGGAAGATCAACTTGTCCGTGGTCGGAAACACCTGACGCGGAAGAGTCCGCCATGATGGAGGAGATGCGCAAAAATGACGGTTACTGCAAGCAAGGTGTTTGAATGTTGACGGTTGTGACGTAGCGTGCCGTCTGGTGGTGGAAACGTGAAGGAGGCTGAGAGCGGCAGACACGAGACAACGGCCGTGCTTGCAGCGGGAGTCAGTCGAACGGAGCATAGGGAATACGGTTGGTCGTTGAGGGACGACGAAGTGTCGTGTGTTTTTTTTTTTTTTTGGTAGAAGGCAGCGGAAACTGCAGGTGGACGCGGAGGCAAGTGAAGACCAGTGCAAATAGCCAGGCACGGTTCTGTAACGGAGGGCGGCAGGAAGAGGGAGGGGGAGGTGTCTGCCGAACTTGGAACAATTACAAAGCCGATGAAAGGAGAGAAGCTTGACGAAAGATGAGGGTAGTGGACGGGCGAAGGAGGAAGGACGTCGTAACCCAAGTCACTTACAGTGTAAACAGTATGGAAGAGCAGTGGTAGATCACTGTTTCCGGAAGGGGTAGAAACGGAAGAGCAACACAAGGTGGCGACGGAGGGTCCAAAGTATAGGAAGGCAGGTCCAATAGTGGAAGAGTATGGTTAAAAAAGAGACGAGGAAGGAGGCAACAAGTCCTTTGTGCAAGAAGGCCGGACGGGTGCAGTGATTGGTGGATCAGTGGTGGGCGTGCTGTGAAGGATGGTAATGCTGAAAGAGGTGTGATATCTTTCACGGTGACAGGCTGATGTCGGAGCGTCGGAGGAGAACGTGGTGTTAAGGAGAGAAAATCCGGAGACAGTAGCTCGAGAACAGTAAATTGAACATCATAGTGAAGGTCCTCATCGCAGAGCAGGTTGAATGTGTGAACTGAGGAAGCGGAGGGCCCAAAGGCCGGAAGCGGAGGATGATCTGCGGAGGGCAGGATCGAGTTCAGAATTGGTCTGTTGAATGTTGGAAAAGGACGTGGAAGCCGTAGAGAATCCGGAAGGGAGAAGGCTGGAGATGAACAGGGTTCTGCACCAACAGGAAGCTTAACCAGGGGTGATGGTAGTAGCGGAGGCGGAAAGGAAGGTGTTGGTGCGAAAGGTGCGGAAGAGGCCTCCGGGGCGAAGGTTGTAAAAGAGGATCCAAAACGTCGGAAGCCCCCCCCCCCCCCCCCTCTGGGCAGCAGAGGGGAAGTGGCAGGTGAGTTCAGGAAAAACCGTGGAGGGTGGTCGTCGAGGCTGTCGGTAAAGGCAGGAGTGTGCCAAAGGAAGACGGCCAGAACGCCGAGCAGGTGCTTGGGAAATGTGGCCCTCCCCGGATGAAGGAACCGAGTGAGTGTTATGATGGGCAGGTTCCAACGGAGTGGAAGCAGCTTCGTCCTGAGAGGAGTGATGAAGCATGTCGGTCAAAGAAGAAGAAACGGCAGTCGGTGAAAAGGATGCGGAGGCATATGAATGGGACGCGTCGTCCCGGGTCAGTGGATCCCGAAAGGGAGTGGCAGACGAGGGGTTTCCAGACGGAAGGGAAGGCTGAGGCAGTAAGCCAGAGTAGGGCGGAGAAGAGTCTGCCTGCATCGGAAGTAGGCAATGGTAAATGTCCAGAAGAGCTGCGGAGGGTGGAGCCGGAACGAAGGAGCCCTTCCGCGGGGTGCAGGTATGCGGGGGGCCAGGCGGGGAAAGCTCAGAGCGACCACACACGGCGATCGCCCTAGGAGAAATGATGCCAATGGAAGGCTGCGCTGGAGCTTATATAAGCCAACCTAGGCCCGCGCATGCACAGTACCGTACGAGCCTGGCAAGGAAGAGAACTTTCAAGATTCTAGGGGAAAATAAGCTCAAAAGGGTGGAACTGCTATTAAAACAGGTAATGCATATTTTCATTGGCTATAAAAACTGTTTTTGGCTTGTTTCTTATGCAACTGAGGCACAAACAAAATTATATAGCTTCCACGCAGTGTTAAGCCACGTGATTTTATCTTCTATTAACTTCTCTTACTTTTAGTTCATTGTTCCTTTTTGTGTAGTGTGGTGGCATTATCCATTGTTTATAGTTTGAGGCTCCTTTCCATGTAGCACTGCTACATTTTTCAGCATATTTTGGCGAGTTTCTAGCTTGGTATTAGAACCAGTCAATAGATCTAAAAAAATTATTGAAATGGTTCATTGAAACGTTAAAATCGGTCAAGGTATGGATCTGGGCAGTAGTTTAGGATGCTGCTGCAGTTTTCATGCAACAAACATCAAAATCTTCCGTCTTAATTTGGGTTAATGTGGTGCACAACTTACAAGTACGCAACAAAGTTCAGAAAGTATGTTCAAATAAAATGATTTAATCTTAAAATATTCCAGTTTGTAGAGCAAATTTACCTTCGACGCAAAGTTCTTTGCTACCAAACTCCACAAAATGTATACAAAATTTATTTTAAAATCTATTAAAAACAGAAATACAAGTCTTCCAGCTGCTCAAGGAACACAAAAACAAGCTCAAAAAGAGTACCACTTAAAATTATGTAACACTGTGCGTGAATGGACAACAGAATCTTCGATATGTATATTTTTCGAAAAATATCAATCCATAAATAATTCAGCTTCATTTCCGTACAGACACAGAAGACACCTTTGTAGAATTCCAAAAAACTGATTTTTGAAATGCTGTACGACATAAATTTATCTCACAATTTCATTAGGGGGATAACCAAAAAACTCTACAAAAGCCTTCATAACCAATATAATATGTTTACATCTACGACGATGAGCGGTCACCAACAAAATTGCAATATTAGGCTACGAAAAAAAAATTAGTTGTTTCTCAGGCCCTGCCTGGTGGTCAAATTTGCCCCTTGTCGATGCTTTTTAGCTTCTAGTTCAAGCTAAATATATTACCGTTACAAGGAAAAGCAATTCAGTTAGCTGAAAATAAGTATTATTTAGCCTAAATTAACCACTTTCAGCTCCGTAAAATTAAGTGCTTTGCAAGTTTTTCCGTAAAATTAAAATGCAAGTATTTTGAGCAGTTGAAAGTAAGACTTGAGTTACTTCCAATAAAATTAAAAATAAAATAAAAAGCCTGGTGGCCTGGTTACTTTTTGAATGAAAATACCTGAGAAACAAACTTATTTCTTTTCATGGCCTTATAATTAGCAAAAACTAGCAAGCATTTATTAACATAAAGTTACCATGCATCGACTGAAGTTTGTGCGTCAATTATCAAATTCGAAATTTTCGCACAATTTTACATTGGAAACATTACTGTGTAACCAAAATGGATCAATGAATTTGTGTACACAATACCATGTCGTATTAATTCGTTCTTACTGGTTGTTACTACCAAGAATTTTGTTGTTACCCCAAACCCCTATAAATTCTTGTTACTACTAATAGGTGTGTAGGTTAGGCCTGATGAAGATAGACATCATCAGCCGGTTGAAAATTTGCAAGAATACATATTTTGACAGTATTTTGATTCTGAAAATGTGCGTAACAATCTGTTTTCAACAATTGAATGATCAAGAATGACGAACTTTCAGACTAGAAGCCGTTACGGAATTGTCAATCTAAGACACTACACTTCACATTGCCAGCTACTCACCCTTCATACACCGGTCTATTAGTAACCAATGTTGGCACAGTGCTCTGTTAGCGTTTCACTGACATTTGTATGTTGTTGGGGTTCGAGAGTTTACTGGCCATGTCAACATTACTCTTCACATTTGCCAACCGCTCCACCCTTTTTATTGCCACCATGCCAAGATGATCATGCCCTACCTTTTTAATTGCTGCCGTGAAAAGAATGAATATGCTGTCCTATAGCATTAACTTGCTCTGTTTTGTTTGGCGTTCCCCGTCTGCTGACCCTCGCCTGTGGTACAGCCTATCACTTATGGTTCGACACAAGCGAAATATATATACACTTCAGTTTTTGCCAAATAAGTCAAAACCGTTTTGGGCTACTCACTTTATTTACACCAAGGGAAAGCTTTCAAAAAACGATCTGAATGGTTCAATGAAACGTCAAAGTCTGTCAAAATATGTCAGAGTAGATTTTAATGGGAGAAATTTGGAAAATAATAATACCGTCTTATATTCAGGCCAGTGCAATAGACTATATCTTTAGATTGCAAAGAGCCATAACTGAAATTTTCTGTAGTAAAACTTCAAATCTCAAAAATGGCATTAGATCTTTAAAAAGAAAGCTGGTTCCCTGGACCTCCCACACCAATATTTCTGGCAAGAAACAAAACTCTTTCCCACAACACAAACAGCTTTTCCACATTGAAACTTTAGCCAGACTGTCAAATTGTCCTTGGTGTAGAGCAATACTAAAAAATTACCATTTATTAAACACCGTTTGTTGCACTAAACGCAAAAACCCTGTCACTAATTTGATAAGTTTTCCTACTCCATTCAAGATATGGAAGAATAATTGTGCCCAAGAATGGAATATATATAAAACTTAAATAGACCTGGTCAGCACCAATTTTCATGAAAATTGCCCGAGAAAAACCTTTGTTTATTAACGGGTCATGTGATTCCTACCGAGGTTCAATCCGATTCCAAAGTAGTTCAATGTTCTTGTGACGAATCTCCACTTCTCAGTAGCTGCTTGATTTTTTTAATGAAATCGTGTCACTAACACTGCCGTATTGGATCAGGGTCTCACTTTAAGAATTTCCACCCACAATTTTAAAAAACCGTACAATAAATCAGGATGAGAAAAAAGTGTGATTGTTTTCAAAGATTAAAATAAACTAGATTTACTTGATTTAAATCAGATTTTTTTTGGATTTAACCAACTTTTTATTTACATGCATTTACTAGGGCTGTTCCGATACTGCACAACTTATTTTTTGTGGTTGTGCAACACGATCCTCATGATGCTTTGTTCACCTTACACAAAGTATTGCCTTTCATCCCCAAATGAATTCATTTTTTTTTTGTCTACCTGCGTAAATATTCACCACTTGTTTGGAAACTCGGAAAGTTTTGATTTGACTAAGCTATTTGCATTGATTCAATATTTTCCTGTTAGTACGAAAAGTGTCGGTATCGGATTGGTTTTACCGATCCTTTGCTTGCCAGTATCGATAGATCAGATTTTTAAAAAATCGTATTGAAACAGACCTATCATTTACTAATGAGTAACTAACAGTAGGAGCGACTAAAGCGACGCTAATCTCTTTATTAATTCCTGGTAAGGCCACTTAAAAAAAGAAAGTTGGTTCTGGGCATTTTTCTCAAGAAATCCGTGCGAGCGGGCGAATTTTATTTTTTATTTTTTTAATTTTTCGACCCTATTTTTCCGTACATTTTGGGGAATTATTTTTTTTTAGTTTGGGTA
>JAHWFP010148323.1:0-17519 GCA_023313725.1 Lithobius niger
GATACGGACTTCGTGCCGGTACTCGTATGTACTTACGTACCTGTACTTGATTAAAGCTATTATATTATTATTATTATTATTGTGGTTATGATTATTGTAGTGCCATGGCGGCCTGAAGTTGGTATGATTTTCTGCTCCTCTTTTATGTTGATTTTAAGACGTCTACGGATAATAATAATAAAAATTTTAACTACTAGGAAGCGGTAAGGAATTGGAAGGGGCGTAAGTCCACTAACACCAATCCTGGTCAAGTTAAGGGTTTAGGAGCTGGGAAGCCTGAACAAGTGAAATGGGATTACACCTTTTGTGTTGAGACGTGTTCAGGTCTTTTTAGAAACCGGCTAAGTAATCACAGAAATTTTTAAGTTTGCACTGGATTGCAGTTAAGTATCCCAAGATTGAAATGGAACTGAATTGGGTGACTGATTTGAAGTTGTTTCCCTAAATTTTTTTGGTAAACATTGAAGCACTTCTCAAGATCTGGTGTAGCAGATGAAGAATCAGCAGGAAAAAAGTTGTGTTCACAAATGTGTTTGAAAATTAAAAAGTGCACCATAATTAACCCAGTTTAAATACCGAACTCAAACTTTTTAACCCAGATTGAAACTCTTTAACCCTTTGGAAAAAAATCATGATTTGTGGCAAATGTCAAACATATTTGTCTTCAAATGGAGAGTTTGTGACTTGTTTTGCTGGATGTGACCTAAAATGCCATTTTGAATGTTCAGGGCTAAGGAAAACTACTTGGCAACAAAAATCGGGCACAGTAAAATCACAATGGAAATGTGAAAATTGTAGAAAACGCTTAAATAGTGGGCACACAGGTGAAAAGGAAGATTAAAATGAAGCACGTGGTAAATTACCAGTTACGTTTTCTGCCTCAGAACAGGATAATGAGAAAAATAATCCAGGATTACCAGAAAGGATCAAAGACACAGAAAAAAAACCTAGAAGCCATTGAAATAATAGCTCCTGATAAACCCCTGACACAAGGAGACATTAATATAACATTAACTAGATTGGAACAGAAAATTGATAGGTTATTGAAGTTAGAAGAAAAAGTGGATGACGTATGAGCTTTTTAAACAAGAAATATGAAGAAATAAAGAAGGAAAATAGTGATATTAAAACAAGATGAATGATCTGGAAGTTAGACTGCAACAAGTCGAAGCTGAAAACAAAGAGTGTATAACTATGAATGCAGTTATTAAAAAAATGGAACTGGAACAACATGAACTTCATCAATACCAAAGAAACCGGAACATAGAAATGTTTGGAGTAGATATGGTTTTAAAGGAGGACTTAAAAGATACTGTTGCTAGAATTACAAATCAGTTGAAAATTGATGATTACAGTCAATTCCAAGTTGAAAAGTCTCACAGAATCCAGACAAGAGACAAGAACAAAAATAAACCCATCATTATCCAATTCAAACATAGGTAAGGCAAGAAAAACATTATTACTAATGACAGTGTCTTTCATAATGGAAACAGACAAAGGATCTATGTAAATGAACACTTGATACCATACTATAAAAAAATCTTTTGGCTAGCAAAGGATTATGCTAAGACGCACAACTTTAAGTATGTTTGGGTAAGAAATGGTAAGGTAGCCATGAGAAGGAATGGGAATGATGACAATGTACTTGTGATAAGATGTGAAAGTGATTTACCATAAAAATTAGGGTTCGACCGAGTCCGGGTAAATACCCGACCCGGTACCGGGTAATGCTATTTTTGACCCGGCTCGGACTCGGTAAAAATGCGACCGAGTACAAACAGGGTAATAATCTTGTTGAAAAAAATATTTTTATTTTCATAGTTTCATTTACACCTTCTGGATCCCCCTACAACTACTTGCACGCAATAGATATTTATTAATGTGTACAGAATAAATCAGATAAATTGCTGTAATAGTTTCGGAGAACCAATTTTTTTTAATTACTGGCTGTAAACAAACTAAAATTGAAAATCTCCGTGTTTAGAAAACGTGTCTGTAAGTCGGCGATAGTTACGCTAAAAATCGTTGTTCCCACCTGATAAGCGATAGTGTGAAGGTTTATAGGTTTCTTTTCTATTTTACTTGTACATCGCAGCTGCTGTTTTAAATTTTTTAATGTTGTGAAACATCATCTTCTCGTGATTTTCAACAACGAACTGAACATAACCGCTCACGTGAAATCCGAAGCGCACGCACCATGGCGGCTATTGTAAAATTACCCGTCAGCCAATGAGAGCACGCCAAATCGGTCACGTGGTGCCAACTGGCCAATGCGAAAACGCGATCTTCCAATTGCTTTGGAAAGGCAGCTAGAGACCGCCAGAAACAGCTTCTTACATTCCATCTGATTGGCCAATGCCAAACGGGTATCGAGAAAATGTGTTGAGAGGCCCGGATAAAATGGATTTCCAGTTTTTCAATGAACCCAAGATGGCAGCGCCCAGTCAAATGGTTTAATCGTTACCGCTGTCGAAAATGACCAGTTTTTTGTTCTTGAACTTCGGAAAAAAGAATGAACACCAGATTTTTGCAGTTTTTAGTGAGACTGCATTCAACTAAAGTGCTTTTTATAAAAGCATAGACATCGTTAACAACGTTTTGTTTCCAGAAATCGATGCACAACATATCGGGTAGCGAATTTCAGTTTTTCTCATGTCGATATTTTGGCAGAAAATTGTATTTTTCGACCCGCATTTCCCCATAAAAGTTTCGACTTACATACGCGTCGTTACTCCACTTGGGCTACATCGTTGTTTAAAGGATTAAAGCCAGCAAAGGCCTATTGTGAGACAAAGTAACCAAAATGCATTTTATTTTTCATTTCACTTTATTATTTACAAAATAAGAATTGGAACAAAGAATTAATTGCTGGTCAATTTTATTTTTGACTTCACTTTATTTAATAACGTAAAGTTTATAATTAAAAAATTTAGAAGAAAGAATTACTGGTATTTTACAGTATTTTAAAGTTGGTTTCGTCCTTTTTTGGTTTCGTTCATTATTATACTATGCGCAATACAAAACTGGACGAAATAAAAATGACTGAAAGCAACAACAACAAAAAAAAAAACGAAACCAAAGTAAAAAAAGCTGCATATTAAACATAAAGCAACAATTGAAAATTTACGACCCGGTTTTACTACTCGGACTCGGCTCGGTGGGTATTCATAATTACTCGGACTCGGCTCGGACTCGTCTTTTTTGTTACCCGGTCGATCCCTAGTAAAAATGAATACTGAAAACACAGTCAACGTAGTTATTGACCAGGTTGAAGATACGAAAACTTTACTTGATGTTAATTTTCATCCAATTGGAGATCAAATTAAAATTTACACGGGAAAATTGGGATCTATTTAAGTATGAGATTGAAAAAATTACAACGATGTTGGATATAATCTTAATGACTGAGATTAGCATTAAAAAAATGAGACTACATTATACAGGCTAAATAATTATAATGTTCATAGGAATACAAGAGAAGATATGCTGGGAGGTGGTCTAGTCATTTTTGTAAACGATAAACTTCAACATTATGTTGTTAATTTCAAATTAATGGTTAATGATGTTACGGAATTAAATTTTGATTGGGATACACTATTCTTTTAATGTATGGACAACCTTCAACCAATGTAAATGAGTTTATTAAAGAACTAAGGAGTAAATTAAAGGCTTGTGATAAATTGGATAATCTACTTATTATGGGCGATATCATTATTGATATTTTAGAAAATGATAATGAAACCATTGTTAACCCAAAAGTTGGGTATGGAGCTGAAAAATATAAAAATCTTTTAACTAGCCATGGCTTTGAATCCAGAATAAATATACCGACACGAAAGGAAATAAGAAACAACAGACTCCCAACCTCTTGTAAAAACCATGCGTATATAAGAACATTTAAAGACAATGTAGGAATCACCATTAAAAACAAAATTCCTGCTCATTATATGACAGGAATTGTAATTGACACTCATAAAATAAACAAATTTAAAAGAAATAAGGAAAATCATGATTTCTTTTATAATGATAAAAACATTTTATTAGAACTTGATAAGGTGGATTAGGAGTAAATCAAACAGTTTAAATGTTCCAATGTAATGTATGATGTTATTGAACATAAAATTCTAAATTTTTATGAAAAAAAAAACGAATTGTGTAAGAATAACAAAAAAACTGTACCAAGGAAAAGCCTCATCACCAAGGAAAAGTTTATGGTATTCTAGATATTTTAATATTAAGAGACTATGTCATTGTATTGAAGAACTACTTTTTTATGTTTAATTCCTTTGATAAAAATGTAATATTTATACGACGAACAATATTACAGTTAAAACTGCCACTAGTTAGAAACACTTCTGGAAACCGAAACAGTAAATACACTCTGCCATTTATATGTAACTCTCTACCTAAAAACTTAATTTTATTGATAAATTTTTTACTTTAAAAAAAAAACAAATAAAAGATTGGATGATCACGCATTAACCGTAAATTACCATTTATTATTTGCACAGTCTGATACTTAATCATGTGTTTTTCATAATATGTTTTCATTAAGTTCGTTTTTTCCTATATTGTGAATTATACTATACTTGTATTGTTTTAAGCCTTTTTTCTTTTTCTTTAACCACACCATGTAATCTTAATTTTGTTTGCATCACATATACAACTACTACAATGTAGTTCATGTGGTGTTTATTTAACACAATAAATAAAAAATAAATAAAATTATTATTCTTGATATAGACACTAATTGGAAATTCTACAGCACTATTGAAAACTTAACAATAAAAATTATGAAAATACTTCCAAGTCTTTACAATGTGAAAAATGTTCTCGATATTAGAAACAAAAAAATGGTTTTCGAGTCCCTGATTATGTCAATTGTGAAATATGGAATTACCCTCTATGGATCTACATCAAAATCAATCATTAAACAGTTTCAAAAAGTAATTAACAAGGTCATTAAAATTCTTATTAAAAATTAAAAACTAAAAAGTACTAAAGATATTTACAACCACTTAAACTTTTTAACTGTAAATCAGTCACATTGATTTGAAGTAATAAGGAAAAATTACTTTAAAACAGAAAATAGGACTGAGACAGAGAGATCTATTCGAGGTGATAATAGATGGGTTTGTGAACCACTTTGGAGAAACTCGTATGGCAAAAGGCGTCATTCATACATGATACCATATTACTTGAACAAAATACCTGTCAAACTTGGATGTGTCAAAAATTATAAATTCATGGAAAAGGAAATCAAACATTGGTTTAAAACAACTTAGTTTATGTATGTATAGAGATGGATTGTCTTTGAAATTTATAAGGAAGATGTTTTTTATTTATTTGTTAAAATTTCATACTACTTTTCTTCTTTGTATCATATTATCTTTATTAACGTGTAACGGATCTTACAGATCATGTGTAACAATTTTGTGAAATTTTATATGTTTTGCTTGCACACACTGTGTCTTTCGTCTACCATGTACCTACATGTCATGTACAAATGATTAAAGCTATATTATTACTGTTATTTTTATTATTATTATTATTAATAGCTTCATAAAGATACTTTATGAAGCTTGGATTATCTCAAAAGTCACATATGCCTGCACCATCTTTGGATCTACAACTAACAATCTAAATTGAAAGACTGCAAAAGACATTAAACAAAGCTGTTAAAGTACTGTTCGGAAAACACAATGATTAAAAAAGATACTGAACTGTATCGTATTACCAAACTATTCAATTTTAAGCATCGTTTGAAATTTTTAATTATTACCAAATACTGCTTTAATTCAACCCATAATTTACACCTTATACGCGCCTCACTTGTCCAGAATGCTTGGCTCCAGATTTCAAAATAGAGAAATTCTTATGGAAAAAGGACAAATCAATACATTATTCCAGAAGTATTTAATACCATACCAGCCCATCTAAGAGACATCAAGGACTATAACGAAATGCGAAAAAAAAATTAAATAATGGACCCAGAAGGTGTATTCATGAGTTATAGAATTTATTCTTTAATTCCAGCTTGGTAAATCATGATATAAAAATGCTGTAAAACCAACTGAAATTATGAACGTATGAAAGCCACAACCAATTATGAATGATGTAAAAAAACAAATTGTATTTTTCTTAACTGCAAAACCTATGGATATTTATCTTAAATGTTTGTTTGTGTAAATGTATCAGCGCACATACAAGCTCCTGAGCTTCGTGCCGATCCTATACTGATTAAAAATTACCATTATTTATTATTAGAATACATGTCTATAATTCGCAACTACTAGGACGATGAAGTCAAAAGTTATCCTGTACACAGACAGACAGACAGACACCAGTAGAGGATGAGGAGCTCCATGGCCTGCTCGACTTCACGCATCATAAAAATCCAGTACTTTTCAGGACTTTGCTGAAAAAGGCCGAAACAATTGCAGTCAACTAATTGTCTTCTTTTCTTTTTTCAGAAGTGGCCAAGCTGTCTTTTATTTTGGCTCGTGTCTTCTATATTTTTGATACTGGGAAGCATTTTGCACTGTATTGTGCTATTTTTCAAACGGGTAGCTATGAACTTATATTTTTTAAAAACACTTTGCAATAAATAGTTTTCGTGTTCACATGCTATACACAAATAAGGACATATATCTTTAAAAAATTGATTAGACGAATGCAGTAATAAATTATTAAATTATGAAATCACGGGTACGGAATCTTTCTGTGGCTGTGGTATGTACCTAACAACCGAATGCAACAATGCAGCAGCAACAATTTACCATGACGTTGCAATGCCACATCAGAAACTCTCCTCGTAAATTCTGCAAGTTTATACCCGTTAATGAACATCATACGAAAACCTGAGAAGGGTGAAAGAAACCATTAAGTTTTCGCCATAGAATGTAGTAAAAACAGATCCAAAATGGCTGCCACCAAGTTTCCTTTTCTGTATTAGTAAAGGCGGCAGCCTTTATTGTAAGATTTGACCCCAACCTCCTATGTTAAAGCTGAAATTTCGATGCTTAATTTCTTTGCTGTCTTTCAAAATTTTCTACTCAAATTTGGTATACAAGCTTTATTGGATTTGATGTACATGTGTACCAACTTTTATTAATTTACGATTTGACACATCGGAGATCTGGACTTGAGCTGGAATCGTGATTTTCATTTTTGGCTTCTTGTTGTTCTTGGCAAGACATTTTTCTGCTACGCTCTCTACAGATCAAACTATTTGTCCTATAAAGCTGGTTCTTAGCTCATTTTACAGGTATTGCTCTATAGATGTGCCCTTTCCATAAGGCCTTTTCTAATAGGTCAAGTGGTTCAAGGGTTAGGGAGCTATAAATGACCAGATTGATTGTTTTACATTGTTTTAAACATTGTTATTATTCAACATTGCCAATCAGCAAACGCCAGACGCATGGCATATACTGAATATTAATCAAACAATGCTGGTGAGCCAACAATTCACCCGCACGAGAAGAGGAAGGATGTCCTTAGTACCATTTTGAATTGGCGTCACACTCCCGTGTTAAAACTAACATGTCCGTTGCATGTTTAGCTTGCCGTCCTATATTACAAATAACGGACAAAGCCGCTAATACAGAGTTGAGTAAAAACCAAAAGAAATTAGTGCATTTGCAACGATTACAAATAGAAGCAAGACGCAACACTTAAATTGAATATTAAAGGGCTTGTTTCCTTATTGGTTGTGCAAACCGTAATTGATAAAGATACAAGACATTAAAAAAAAGCTAATCTAAACTGCATGGTATGCCAAAGTAACACTAATTAGTAAACAAAAACGAATTCGTTTGATGCTTAAGATAAGGTTTAACTTATTCGAAGTCAAAACAGCAAAGGAACACAAATAAATTTTCCTGTAAGGTTTCAGATACTGCAGTGTTGCTGTACTGTTTAGTCCACGTGAAACCTTACTGCTGTATCCAACCATTACACACGTAAATACAATTAAAGTCAGAGCCCACATTTCAAAACTTTTCATACCCAAACAAAGGGAATAAAAATGTAAGGTTACACATTCGACTACTGTACTTTCTTTGCTAAATTTTTTCAGTGTTCTTCAGTCACGTCATTTACTTATCGTTCATCACCTTACCGTTTTATAAGACTCGCACGAACCCTCAATTACCTGTAGAGCTGTTGTAAGCCCACTAAGACAATTAGGTTTTAAGCATTTTCCAGCGATGTCGTGTAACCAAGTAAAATGCACCAATCATTAGCTGAAGTATCGTGTGCAAAAATAATATTGTTTAAAAACATTTTAGTACAGCAGTATGGTATCATGTGGACTAAACAGTACAGCAACACTGCAGTATCTGAAACCTTACAGGAAAGTTTATTTGTGTTCCTTTGCTGTTTTGACTCCGAATCAGTTAAACCTTACCTTAAGCATCAAACGAGTTCGTTTTTGTTTACTAATCTACTTAAGTTTTGGACCAATTTTCGTTGTTTTCTTCATAGACATTATTTCTTTATTCCCTACATGTTCGAATTGCGAACATGTGTCTTTTTTATTACGTACGGTGACGTTATTTTGATGACCTTAAAAAGTGTATTCAAGGGCCGTTTCATTTTTTTACGTCTACATGCAGTGGCTACTGTCATCTGTGAGAATTATCCACTTTTCATCTCTTTCTTTCAGTTATTATGCTACATACAAGTGGTGTGCAGTGAAGTTTAGAGTGTGTGTAGCTGCTGCTGATGTTTTTTTTTTATCTTCTGAAGTTTTGAATCGATTATCGTTCTGTTTTCTTTATTGACATTAATTTCTCATTCTCTACATATTTCCAATTGGAACCATGCGTCCGGTATGTTGATGACCTTGAAAAGTGTGTTCAAGGGCAGTTTCAGTTTTTTACGTTTATATGAATTGCCCACAGTATTCTGTGAGAGTAAGATACTTGACGTTTTCTTTCCTTCAGTTACCATACAACATGCAAGTGGTGTGCTGTGATATTTGGAGCATGTGCAGCTACCGCTTACCGTTTTTGTATCGCTTGAGTTTTGGACCGATTTTCGTTCTGTTTCTTTATTGACGTTAATTCCTTGTTCTCTACTCGTTTCAATTCAAACAATGGCTCATTTCTTATGGAGATCATGTTTCGATGTCCTTGAAAAGTGTATTCAAGGTCAGTTTAAGGTGCACCATTAGTATGCACCAGACATTTTAAACTTGTACACCCATAATAAGTATCTGCATTGATATGGGATTTATACACCTGCTGCCGTTGAGATGAAAGTTCTTGAAAATCCTGAAAGATCATGTCATTGAGATATAATCTATATAACTAAGAACGTAAGATTTGCTTGTTTGTGTGTGGGCGTGTGTGTGTGTCGCCAGATTACCGAGATTCCCACTCTTAATTCGTATTTCTACTGTTCGTGCGTCCGCTGTGGGAATCTCGATAATCTTTTATCTTTTGCTTGTTTGTATCGCTGTCAAACGGAATTGCCTCTATAATGAACGACGGAATTGTCTGTATAAGTAACGATTCGAACTGTGTTTACGACAAAGAGACACAGTTATGATGACGTCACAATATTTTCATGCAAACGGATCTAGGCCTCTTTGTCTCTTAATCCTGATCTAACTAAATCTAATGAAGGCTTGGGCGACACTGCTAATGGGAAATCACAACATTTTAATGCAAATGTGAAATCACAACAATGCTCAACAAATGAAAGAATTATCTTGATTCTCACTACGACTTCCATAGAATTAGGAGTGGGAATCTGGCTAACTGGCGACAATCTAATGAAAGCCTGGGCGACTGTTAACAGGAAATTCAGTATTTTCATGTAAACGGAAAATCACAACAATGCCATAAAAAACCAGCCATATTTGGGGCGCTGTCCTAGGCTCTATAACTTGTCCACAGTTGGAATCTTGATAATCCGTATTCTATTGTCTTTAGTGGGAATCTCTGAGGCTTGGGCGATGGGCGATGGCGACTGGTAACGTTTGTCTTTAATTTGTAAGAACCTTCAATAATAATTGGCTGATGTAGTGACGTCACATTATTTTCATGCAAACGAGTAATCACAATAATTCTCTGTAAAACCGCTCATGTACGGAAGGATTAAAGATGGTAGTTTTTGTTTGTTTATTTGTTTGTTTGTGTGTCTACAAGGAATATCGATAGTCATTATTCTATTAAAGTCCCAGTGGGAATCTATAAAACCAACCTTATACTGGAGGCTGCCTTAATATAATATAATATAATATAATATAATATAATATAATATAATATAATATAATATAATATAATATAATGTAATATATATACGCCTATATGGGATCAACTCAGTTTATTGCAATTGTTTGATTTTTTTGCAGCGATACTCAATCAGCATAGTATGCCTCTGTTTCGATTTATATACGGTAAGTGGCTTTTTCTGTAGTTATTCTCTACAAACTAAATTTTCCTTAATTACTGGTCATTAACAGAAAAAAAATAGTGTACTGCTCATATATCTTTCGCATCATCACACGAATTTTAGACTTTTTTTTTCCTAGTCCCGAATTCTGTAGGTCATGCATTTCCATCCGGCGTCCACTCCCCCATCAGCCAACCGTTATGATCACTCGGCTCGCATTGGTTAGGTTCTTCAAGGCCCCCAGGGAACCTCTCACAAACCTTATGTTACCCACTGGTACTTCGTTTTTTTCCAATTCTAGTTAATGGTGTGCTACCAAATAAATAAATGACGATGCGAGAGAGCTATTGGCTCTTGCTTTGACTCTTGACTGGAACAATAAATGGAATGCTATAATTATAACGCTAATTCTAGCTGGCTCGCTATAATCCGGCCTTGAGACATGTGATGGCCCATTGTAATCATTATCTACCCCAAAACAACACATGTTAAGGATTCCCGCCAAGCTTTTCTGCCGTGTGAAAGCGTGATATAAAACGCCAAGCTCTTTCACCAAGCTAATAGCACCGAGTAATAGTGCGAAGATTAAATGAAATATATGAAAATTGTTTACTGCGCAATTTTCAATTATTTCATTTACGTTTGAAGTATTAGTCGGTAGGATTAGTTTTGCGAAAGAGCTTGGCGTTTGACATCACGCCTTCAAACTGCCGGAATGTTTACAAGTTTACGAGTTTTCCGTACAAACACACGGATTTATTTAATGATCAGTTTGGCATTGTTGCATAATAAAAATGTTTACAACGTAACAACGTAACAGAATAAATTTGGTCGTTTAGAGGTCCATACCCCTGGACCACTTGACCAATTAGAAGAGGCCTAATGAAAAAGGCACATCCCCAGAGTAATACCTGTAAAATGAGCTAAGAACCAGCTTTATCCACCGCTGGCGAACGCTTTTTTTGTTTCATGAAGAATTTATTTTCATGAAACAAAAAAAAGCGTTAGCCTGCAGCCAGTAACTAGTAATTGGGGAAATATCAACGTTATTCACGTCGTTTTTTCAACAAGAAAACGTTAAGCTGTGTCACTAACAGTGACTTTTATGTTGTCAGGCGACCAAAGTCTCCCGATCAAACAAGTTTCAGCCTTTTCTGTCGCATTGTTATCATACGGGATAGCATTGTTATCATACACGGCGATGTATATGATTGAAGTCCTCTCCAGCAAAACTAAAACTATTAATTTCACCGTTTCTATTCAATATATTTCGACTAAACTCGACCAGATAGTAGATAGCAAATTTTTCCAACTTTACACCAACTTTTATGCAATTCCGTGCAAGAGTAAAAGTAGGGAGCCACACGGAAATTTGAAAACTGTTCACTTGTTGTTGTTCTTCTTCTTGTGTGACACGGTTTCATAAAAAACTACTGCACCCACCTAAAATCTGAAACATGATCTTAGACAGAAATTTTCCTGAGCTTCATCCAGAGAGAGACCATTTTTTTCGATTGGTCGATCCATTACGGAGTTATGGGTTCCTGAACGATCATTTTGGTTGTTTTACATTGTTTAACCATTGTAAATATGGAACAATGCTACTCAGAAAACTCCAGATTCATTCTTCGTGCACGTGTTATGTCTTTGCTAAAAAGTTGATTTTTGAAGGGCAAAATGAAAGAATCCGAGAGCAGAAGGGGCGTACGGCTTTGGGCCACGGCTCCTAATAAATCTGTTCGAAAGAATCCGTGTTTCAGCTAAACGCATACAGATTTAAACCATACTAAGCTACACTGTTAATTTTGAGGGGTCTCGAAAATGGTATCTAGAAACGATAGAATGGCATATTTATTTCGTAAATGCAGGATTTCAGAGCTGAGTTGAATTGTTTTAAAGTGGCCAGCAACAATGCATGCATAAACCTTTGTAGCACGATAGCCGTACATAAGGTACATGGATTACTAACAAAAACGTCAAGTGTGCCGTAAAAAAGGGGGTTATATGATTGAAGTTTCTCTTTACTTGTTAAAATGTACATTAGGGTGGTCCCAAAAATTAAAAGTGTTAGAAAGTTATCCTCCAACCCACAGTTCAGTTCCATATCATAAAAAAAGAACTCCAGAAAAAATTATCTGAAATAAAATAATATTTAGGACTTGCACAAGCCAATCAAAGTATTTAAAGCTTTATTCTACGGTTATACAATTGAACATAAGCAATCAGTGGAACACTGTATTATTTAGGTGGCAAACAAGTTATATAAAGTTACATAAAATGATGTTGATTGATTCATTTCATGTTAGCTTGGATCGTTTAATGGCTCCAGCCTTTGTGGGGGCAGAGAAAACTTTCCGGTGACCCTTAATGACTTGGAGCAGAAACTGCTTTTGTTCCTCATTTCGTGTGAGAGAAGCATTAAATTCTTGGATCAAAGCAACTCCCCGTTCTGCAAGGTCGTTGACCACCTTCAATGACTTGGCAATACTCTGACTACACTGGTATGATTCGAGAACTCTCCATTCGCTGGGATCATGCTGCAAAAACTCCTCAGGCAAGTCAAGAATATTGAAAAAACGTATCGTTGATGTAGTAACGAAGTCGTGCAACCCTTTCTTTGATGGTTCCAGGAATGGCAGTATCCGTTTCAGAGGCTCTTCAGTCCCTTCCTTCTCTTTAGGGGCCAGTACCATCAATCTCTTCTTTTCGTCCGAGACTTCATCGTCGAAGAATCCAAAGCCGACAAGCAGTTCCGACAGATACCAGAGATGGCGCCCAAATGCTGTGGTGGCTGCCTGTGCGACGTCCTTGTTTTGATATACTGACAGTTTGTTTAGCAATTCTAGGTCGTTTCTTGGAGCTCCTATTGACGATGGACTCTGGAACCAATACCTGACAATACCTGTGCTTCAAGTGAGCACATATTTTCTCACCATATGATTGCCCACGAGACCGCCGCGATGTAGTAGACTCAGTTTGTAGTGGTTCATACTGCTTACGGAAAAGCCAGATCTTGATGGAGTAGATGGCCCTTGCCATCCAGCGAGCACGATGGATTGCTCCAGGGTACTGGAAATGTATTCCACGTGGAGGAACACTCCCTAAGAAAATAATTGTCAGTTCCAGTAACTCTCGGTAATCGTCTCTTGGCTGGAATTGTTCCAACTGAGCACAGGCAAACTGAAAAATGCCATCCTTCCATGGAGCGATTCTTGCTTCCATGCTCTTATCTTCAATTGCAGTGGAGAATGAAGTTTGATCAATTTGTGACCAAAATTCCTTGAAATAGCCAAAGAGCTCCATATTTGGAGATTTAGACACATCACAGAGGTTGAACACTTCCTTCAGCATGACTTCGGCGACGTGATGGCGGCATGCTAAGTTCAGCAGCTCGCGGCCAATCTCAGTCTCTAACAGGATGCATACTCCACCTCTCACCTCTCATTGGAGGCTGTGGTATCGAAACATAGACCCTTGATGCGATCCCGCAATTCCCACTCGTCAATGCTCTCCAGAACAGCCGGTTCAATGTCATTGCTGTAATTGCTATAATTGCTATCCCATCGTGAAGCTTCGGTACGATAAGCAGTTTCACCACATTTTGTCCAGACACAAGAATAGGGAGTCGGTCGACTTTTTCTCGACCAGAACCAGTGAAGTCTTCCATAATTTTCCCATCCCAGTGCAGAATCAACGGCACTGCTGGGTCAAATGAGGTTTTGACTACAGCAGTGAAAGCCTTACGGTGTTTCATTTGGGCTCGACGTATAGCACTGCAGCTGATGATCAGTTCTTCCACATTCTGCTGGAGTTGACTTGTTGATGCCATTGCTGAAAATATGTGGGAAGCACAGCGATCACTTGTGTTAGTTCGATCAAGTGCTGCAGCCACCTCTGGAGTTACTACTGTTGCCCTGCCTCTCAGCCTTGGCTTCTTTTCTGTTGATGGTCCTGGTTCAGGCGGGCTACTTAGTCCAGCTTCTAAGTCAGAAGATTTAACGCTGGTAGAATCACAGGACGAGTCCTCACTGACAGCAGCTGTAGTAGCATCCTCCTCCTGTGCTGACTTGGCTTTCAAAGCACGAATTGCTGCTGCAGCACGCCTCCTGGCTGCACGTTCTTCCTGGAGAGCAAGATTGCGATCCACTCCTCCAATTGTGCCTCTGCGGCCCTTCTCTCGCTGGGCTTTCAAGAATAGCCGGTCTTCCTCGATTTTAATAAGTGACTCTGCATCGCGGTGGGCCACGTTGAAAAGATCTGTGAGGCTCTCCTGGAACATATGCTGGTTTGAACTATTCTTCTCAGATTTTCGGTTAATCAACTTCTTTAGGCACTGCCATTCAGCATGGAGCTTTCTGATGTGTTCCACTATGTGATTTGGAGCCTTTGTTGGTATTCTGGCTTTTTCCCAGATAGGAAGCAGCAGCTCCATAGTCTTTGCAATACTGTCTTTCAGGCTCATTTGTCCATGATCGTGATAATTAAAGAGTACTCTCAACACTTCTCCCCGAGAAGGTAGTTTAGAAGCCTTAAAAGTTTCTTCCGTTCCTCCAACAAGCCATATTGCACTCCCAGACCGAGTAACTTTTTTGGTCTTAGTTGTCATCATCTATGTTGATTTATGCTGAAAATGAGACAAAAAGACCTATTTGGGGGGCTTATGAATTTGGTTTGTAGGTGTTTGAACTGTGCAGGGAATACCCAACAAGTCAATAAACAGTAAATAACTTACATACCCATTTATTAAACCACCAATGGAAGACTGATGAAAACCCGTAAAGTCCAAAACTTCAAACCAGTTGTGCAAGTTCTAAATATTGTTTAAAAAAAAAAATATTTTGGGTATGAGAGTTCTTACCCAAATGGCACCCAATGGTTGGTTGGAGAAACACAAGAAAATATTTTAATTTTTAAAAATACTTTTGGAACCACCCTAATGTACATGGATAAAATTTGGATGATTTTTAATTGAAATAATCAAATGTACAATTGAGGAAATTGGATCCGTTTAAGTGCTGTTGTGCTTTACGAATCATGTATTTAAAACGTAAAGCACAACAGCACTTAAACAGATGCAACTTTCTCAATTGTACATTTGATTATTTCAATTAAAAACCTTCAATATTTTTTTCCGTGTACATTTTAACAAGTAAAGTGAAACTTCAATCATATAAACCCTTTTTTTACGGCACACTTGACGTTTTTGTTAGTAATTTATCCTCACATGGCTGAAAACAGCCAAACTGCCTTTGCTGTAAAGACACAACGTGTCTAGTGGTCGCCATGATCATATATATATTTTATCTGGGTATTATCATTTTTTTATAGAGCAGTGACATAACGTAGTATTATGGAGGAGCCAGTAACAGGGTTAGCTGCAAGGTGCACTGGAGGTGGAAAAGAAGGTCGTCTTACTGAAGCCAATGCTATTAGATTGGATTTCTTAAGCCTATAACGCGCGATTTTTGTTTTTGGAGAAAACAACGTTTTTTTAAGCCTAATAAACCCGCTCTCAAAGCACTGTCTTGACTAGAAATGCCGTTGTTTTCCCTTACATTTTAATCTAGTGCCCCTTGTAGCTATCTATTTCTTCCAGATGCTATCTCGTAGCCCATATGACGCCACTTGCCGCTGCTCTATTGGCGGGTGACATTTAGCTTGTGTTTTGATTTAGGTAAATTGATCAGTAAGTACTCTACAACAATCGAACTGACACAGAAAAGCTTATACTTCACATCTTTGAATTAATGGTTGAAGGATACTGAGGGATAATTTCAACTCGTACAATAAACATATGAGTATTTATAGCTTTTCTTTTTATTTAGGTAAAATGATTAACAGTTGCCTTCCAGAAAAAAATTCTAGCTACGGCATGTAATGGGCCATAATAAGGTACCAAGTACGAAGCTAATCAACTGTTAATGATAGTGGAACCTCTTTGAAGCATACTGCAGGGTTTATTTGAGCTTGTAGAATGAAGAGGTTATGGTTCAGTAGTTTTCTGTTTTATTTTTCTAAAATTATTGTGATTTATTGTATATTAACGTCTTCCCTTTTTCCTCAGTTGTACCTGTGGGCAATAATGAATGCTTATTATCAGAAGATGCGATGGGAAATAGTTGTCCGTCAAAGGCACGGAAACGTAAGGGAATATTCTTCTCCGACTGCAGGACCATCTGGTTTTTGAAATTGTTTGATTGTCATTCGTTTGTTGACATCTTTTGTTGAGAAGCCATGTTCCACCACTCGCTGAACGTGGCAGTTTGTTATCCATAAGGAAATTTATGTGACACATCAACAACTCTTTTGTAAAGGAAACAATTTACTGTTGTCACGTAGCTTAGGATCCATAGAGATCCATACATAATTGTAAAATGCGATATTAAAAGAAAATTCAATTGTGCTTCTGAAATGATAGTGAATTGTTGTCGTGTTTTTTCTTATCTACCCAAATAAAACTTCTTAAGGATTCCCGCCAAGATTTTTGGCAGTTTGAAGTCGTGATTTCAAACGCCAAGCTATTTCGCCAAGTTAATTCCACCGGACAAAAGTTAGAAAGGTAAATGAAATATAAGAGAATTGCTTACTGCGCAATTTTCAGTTATTTTGTTTAACGTTTGAAGTGTTAGTCGGTGGGGTTAACTTGGCGAAATAGCTTGGCGTTTGATATCAGGAATTCAAACCGCCAAAAAACGTGGCGGGAATCCTTAACTAGTTTTGTTTCTGATAGATATTACGAATTTTTGGTCCAAATTTATAAAATCTGTTGTTGTGTCTTAGTAATTACGATATGGAAAATCCTAAAATCCAGTTTTAAAGTCCTTTTTTTGGATTTAGTTCCGTTTTGAGGACAGCAGCAGGCTAACAATTTACTGATAAGAAAACAAAAACGAATTTGTTTTATGACTATTGTAAGGTTTAACTGACCCAAATTCAAAATAGCAAACGAATACAAATAATCTTTCCTGTGAGGTTTCAGGTTGCATTGTTGCTGTAATGTTTAGTCCATGTGAAACCATACTGCTGTAGTCATATGTTTTTACCATTTTTACTTTTGCATTTGATAGATCGGAAAATGATTGGTGCATTCTACTTGGCTAAACTACATCGCTAGAAAA
>JAHWFP010148326.1:0-10052 GCA_023313725.1 Lithobius niger
GTTCAGTGGTTCGGTCTCCAGGTGAGGGCAAAGAGTCCCAACAACAACAAGAAGAACAACAACAAGAAATGGCCATGCTGTGGACGCCGAACGGTTTGATTGTTGTGATTAAAATTTGTAATGTGGTGAAATAGTTACGACACGACCCCAAATACCGAATTTCGTTGGTCTATGTCAATTCTGGGCGAGACTATAGGAGTTCAAAGTTTGACGTTTAACATGGAAGTTCATGCTGAGGCTTACATAAGACCCGTTACCGCGGTCCTTGATGTTGAGTTTACCATGAAAGTGAAGCAGCTTACGGCCTTTGCGTTGGTTCCTCCTTGTGATGTTGTGAAAAGCTTTGAGGAACTTATGGGACAGATTTTCCTTGTCGAAAATGAATCATTGTTGCATTCACTTTGTGACTACCTCGAGGATACGTCGACTGATAGGCCCAACAGGTAGGGTTAACTTTGAGCACCATTGTTCCCGATTGAACAATTTAACCAGTACGAACGAGTACGATTTGACGAAAACAATTAATGCAGTCGAGGGTTGACACCGTGAGATTTTTGTCATTGTTGAGAGTATCTAATCCTGTAGTGTGGAATTTTGTGAGCGCCATTAAAAAAGAGCACGGTGCTACTAAATTTAAAATTAGTCAAGACGTAGCCTAACTGGAAAACCGATGCGCCGTGGCCGTCGTAAATATAAAGCAGCTGCTGAGAGGATTAAAGCTATCGTTGAAGAATACAAAGTTAGAGACCTGGAGTCATATCTTACTGGACTAGTAGCATACAATTGTGAATTTCAACATTAATGGTTTTCACCTACTACAATTCTGATGGGAATTCGTTCACTTGTTAATTGGTTAATTATTGCTAATGAAATTTTTACTAAATTGCAGCTATAACACACCTAAAACATAGCAGTACGTATTAAAAACGGTTATTATTGTTACTTGTCTTTACCAATTGTGGGATATTGTTTTTGTCGATCTAATGTCACTCTCGATGTTTGTTGTTTCAGGCTTTTGGTTGTCGGTCATGCATCCATAGGTAATGTATCCGTTGGTTTCTTTTTCAATTTATTTGTTTTCGGTCACTTGGTGTCGGTCGTTCGTTCGTCGGTGTAGTAAATTTCGGTGAAAAATCCATGACTCGTCTATCCATGCTCCGTTGGAAAATTTTTACCAGTAATTAGGGAAATCCCCATTGATGAGTCCACTAATTCCCAAAGTTGTGCATCTATGTTGTCTGGGCTTAATTGTATTTTGTTAAATGCACGTAGTGTTGTAAGTAACATTGGCTGCTTTCGGGTCTTGCTGTGTGGGGGAAATTATGATTTGGTCTTTGTGGTTGAGTCCTGGCTTCACCAGGATATCACTGACGCGATGGTTGCCGATTTGGATTTGTACAGGGTTGTGAGACGTGATCGGGGTAGCAGGGGGGGGAGGTTTAATGATTCTTCACCGCGCTGAAATCCCTGCTGTGTTGATTGATGTGTGCTTGGTGTCTGAGGGAATGGTTATTTCCATTCCTGATTTTAAGCTTACTTTTATCCTTTGTTACCTGCCGGACAGCCGAAATGACGATTATGTCACAAATATTTATCAGTTTATTTCTTGCTCTGAAAACTTGAACCATTCGAACATCCTCCTTGGCGATTTTATTCTTTCTTCAGTGGACTGGGAGCGGGACTGTGCCAGCGACCCTCATCACCGTCTTTTCCTTGAACTTCTTGCGCCACTTGGTTTTAACCAATTGGTGGATAGGCCAACACGTGGAAATCACATTCTAGACCTCATTTTCACCCATGATGATAGGTTGGTTTATGACCTTTACGTTGGTCCTCATTTTGGAAACAGTGACCATTGTGTGGTGTCTTTTAAGGTAAATGTGACTTTGACAGGCCCAAGAACTTTTAGAAACGGAAAAAATTCCATCCCTGAGGGTAAAATTGATTTTTTAAAACTGAAGGCATCATTGACGGGTCTTTACTGGGACGATTTAATTTTCTCAGTCCATCCAACAATTGAAAAGGCTTGGACCTGTTTCGAGAGTATTCTGAATAGTCACATAAATCTGTGCCGTAAAGCTATGAAGTATCGCTCCACGAAACTCGAAGAGTCCTTCCTTCTATTATTGCTAAAGCAAAACATCGCAAACTTTTGCTGTGGAAACGGTATAAGGCCAGTCCGGACCAAAACACATTACTTGAATACAACACCCAGAGGAGGCTTTATGCAAGCTCTGTTGAAATGTGGACCAAACTTGAGGAGGAGAAGGCTATTCGTGGTGGAACGCCGGCAGCTCTTTTAAAGTTTTACCGTCAAAAAACAAATACAACGCGCTCACTACCGCCTTTAAAGATCAATAACAGTTTTGTGACTGAAAACCTTGCAAAGGCAGAAGTTTTTAGTAAAATTTTTTCCTCAAATGTTATTGAGGACGATGGAAGTACTTCTTTGCCCATACCCCAGAACACTAACCATATTGAAAATTGCTCTAGCGTTTGCTTCACTGAAATCACAGTTTTACAGGCTATAAAAAAAATGAAAACAAGCCGTTCGTGTGGTCCAGACGGTTTTTCTTCTTTCCTGCTCAAACAAATTGTTTCGGAAATTAGCTATCCCTTGTCCATGTTGTTTACTCTATCTTTTGAACAGGGAAAACTTCCATCTTGTTGGAGCGGAGCAATTGTGGTCCCGGTCTTTAAGAAGGGTTCCCCCTCCGACCCACTCAATTATCGACCTATTTCCTTGACATGTGTTGCCTGTAAGGTAATGGAGTCCATCATTCGAGACACACTCTTCGGTTATTTGAAGAAATTTGCCATTATTCGACAGGACCAGTTTGGTTTTCTTCCTGGTAGGTCCACTACACATCAGCTGCTGACAGTGCTTGATCGTTGGACCAGTGCAATGGATGTAGGGGCACCATGTGACAATATTTATTTTGATTTCAAAAAGGTGTTTGAGTCCGTTATTCACCGCAAGCTTCTATTAAAGCTAAGTGGGTGTGGTATCACCGGGCCACTGTGGGCCTGGCTTGCTGCCTTCCTAAATAACCGTTACCAAAAGGTAATTGTAGAAAAATCACTTTCTACTGAGGCACTGGTCCCTTGTGGGGTTCCGCAGGGGTCAGTTCTTGGACCTGTTCTATTTGTGATCTATATAAATGACCTCTATTTTGATAATTCGTGTAGTTTTGGTTTCAAGTTTGCTGATGATGTAAAGATTGGTGTAGAAAACATTTCTCCTTCACTGTCCATTGAACTGGAAGTGGAAATTGCAAATGTCGTCAGTTGGTCGTCGTGTTGGCAGTTGCCACTATCCATCCAAAAGTGTCAGTCCTTCCAATGTGGGCACACAAAATCTAAATTTAAACTATTACTTGGCTTCTGAAGCACTACCTTCCGTTTCGGAGATTAGAGACTTAGGCGTGTGGTTCTCACAGGACTTAAAATCGTCCTTGCATTGCCGTAAGGTTAGTGCGTTGGCGTTTCGCCGTCTGGCAGTTGTGAATAGGTGTTTTAAGTCGGGAAATTCAGCGACTAAATGTTGGGCCTTCCGTGTTTTCGTGCGCCCCTTATTGGAATATGCGACTCCAGTTTGGTCCCCTTATTTGGCTGGGGACATTGATCATATTGAGTCGGTCCAGCGTAAATTTACTCGGAGTTTGCCGGGTCTCCGTGGGGTAAACCATCTTGTACGCCTTTCCAGAGTGGGTTTAGAACTGCTCGAGTTGCGCAGACTTCGTTTTGATTTAATTTTGACGTACAAAATACTACATGGGTTAACCGACGTTGATTTACCATTTTTCGAACCGGCACCACGCGTTTATTGTACTCGGGGCCATGCTTGGAGACTAGCGGTTCAGGGATCACGTCTTGATTGTCGAAAATACTTCTTTGCTGTGCGAGTTGTCCTTGTTTGGAATGCCCTTAGTTCCGAGACGGTTTGCATGCCCACGGAGAGTGGCTTCCGTAGAATGCTACTCACAGAAAACTTGCAGGCATTTCTCAAACGCCCACTTTAAGATCTACTTTTACCTCCCCCTCAGCATTTTAGGTACGGTATCAGTGGCTCACAACCCTTCTGGACAACTTCCACACATTGTGGAAATTTGTATTTTTTTAATTTCATACCGTCCTGCCACGCTACATTGCAGGTTGGCTCCAGGTTTTCTTTATTAATATTATTATATACATTTTTTAAAAATTGTAAATAGTTCTAGTTTTACTTCCCACTTCAGTTTTTAACTTTCACTACACCAGTTTCATGCATTTCATTGTTTTATTATTTTTAGTATCGTTATGAAGATTGACAATTGGTCTTAGCCAAGCTATAAATTACGAAGCATTATTTTATTATTTTTTAAAGAAACATTGGCAACGTTACCCGGCTTTACCCCTCACTTGTCCCTCACGTTTGGCGATGCCATCGGGGACCATTGTGTCCCTGGTAGGTCTAACCTTGGTGGTAAGGCATTCGTGACCCCAAACCAATACCATCAACCCTTCCTCTGCAGCCGAGCCACCGTCTTTGTTTTAAACTTTTGAACTATTTTAACTTTTATAATTTAAATTTATTTTATTTTTTTAGTTTTAACATCGGACGGCAGTCAGTGACCACCCAGTCCTTGTCGTTCCGGTTGCATTTGCAACAAACCTATATTATTATAAACAATAGTATCATTTCCCATTGTTATGCAAATGTGATGTTTTGCAGAGGACCAATAATGGCACGACCATAACGGAGCACTACCACTTTGAAACAATAAGCACATAATATTTGTATTGTTGTGTATTTAGATCAATTTACGGAATCTAAAAGTGAGCTAGCTCTTAATATTCGCCCATTAAGTTTAGATCATCGGGTTTCAAGTTCATAATATTTGCTTTCAATGGCTTCTAATTGTTGTCATCAACAGTCCAAGTCAAGTCATAATGCATCAGCCTTTGAGCAAAAGATTTGCAATTGCTATTACACCAGACATTAAACTGGCGTTTTTTAGGTAATGAATATGAAATACTAATGCGACAGAAAACTTGGGAAATTGTGTCGATCGACGGGGTTTCCCGAGTAGAAAACAGAAAGTCTTGTCGTTTTTTTTTTTGCACAGTATTTTACTTCCCCAGAAGAAGATGAAGAAGATAACAAAAGAACATGAACAAGAAGTTGTCTATATGGCCCGTTTCCTAGTTCTCGGATTTGGCCTCACCGATTTACAATATTTTTGGACTGTAGACCGGCCTTGACCATAGTTGAGGCTAGATTTCAAACTTGATTTAAAAATGTTCACTTTTGGGGGTGTTATAAGCTCTCAAAATTGAGAGTTTAACACAGAGACCCTAGGCTAACTCCGACTAATGTTTTTTTAAGCGTGCTTTCTCAAGTCAGTATGAACTCCTCTACCTCTGGTCATTTATTAAAACAGAAAAATGTTAGGGCTTGTATTCGACTTCTATTGTGTTCGGTAAACGACTTCCAGCCGTTTTTAGTTAGGTCAGTCACGGAATCCGAACCGGTCTTCACTTGGTTTGGAGGTGAGGACCTGACCACTGGGCTGTGATGGCTCTCTTTGCTTGGGGTCCCCTCACGAAACTCGCAGTGAGCTTGGTTACTCACGCTCCCCCCCCCCCCTCTCCCATCTCGCTGCTGTGTACGTATTTGGGCTTTGGGACGCAAGAGGTTAAATAAGTAAAACTATAATTGTAAATTTTAATAACAAACGAAGTAACAATTCTGCTCAAAACTGAGAACAGATAGGAATGGCAAGGTGAGCAGTAATTAAAAAAAATTCTCTTACTCATGATAACAAGTGAAAGTTTTCGCCATGTTTACTGCTCACTTGTCATTCCTAGGTTAGTCGTTTCATCGTTTATCGCACTAATCTTAAAAATAAAGCTATGAAACTCCTTGTTCAATTTTATTAACTTGCAAATTTATTCCACAAATCAAGCCTAGAAAGAATACATGGATATTTTAAATGAAGTGGAGAATGGGTTATAACAGGAGCGAATAAATGCCCTCCGTGTTCTAACTCTCTTCGTATTTCACCCTTTGCACAAGGCCGTCTAGGAGTGAAGCAGCAGATTTGATCTTCTGGCTCCAATCCAGTTGATTTAACATCACTTATATTACAAAAGTAGCAGTGAGAGTCTTTAACGTTTTGGCTTGCGCGATAACTGGCGTAGAGTTGGGAAGTAAGACACGCAATTTACAGGCCAGTCGATTTTGGTTCTGGAAACAAAATGCATTCCTCGTTTAAACGAAATTTCTTGCGAATTAATATATGCTTGTGCTATTCGCAACAGAAGTGATATTTTTTTAGGTATATTTATTATTGTTAAAAACCTACATTGCGCAATTTTTAACGTACGTGTTCAGCAAAAGTAAAAACGGATACTAGTTTGACAATGGCCGCATAGGTTCAGTATAAACGGTAGAATAAAGGGTAGAATTGTGTTGGGAATTCCTTCTTCGTGCCTCTCGCTCCTGGTAATAATTTATTTTAAAGAAAGGCGACAAACAGACTCCATCACAAGATGAGAAGTGCTTTGTTCAACTTCACACCACACGTCAATAAAAATGCAGGCTTTGATTTTCGGTTTAACGCTTTTGCACGTCAATTTAACGTTAGTGGATTTTAACTTCACACTCTTGTCTTTGGATTTAACACATTTGCAATTGAATTTAATACTTACGCACTTGAAATTAAAGCAATGAAACAAACTCTTCGTACTATTTCATGTTTTACGTTTGATGACTAAACCAAATTACGTAAAAAACAAAATTACGGAATTGTAAAAAATTACGACACAAAATAGCAAAATTATAAAATATTAGAGCCTAACAACGAAGAAAAACAATTACAAAAAAATGCAAGTATATTCAATCACTGTAGTAATGATAATTTCAAAATAACCATTAACATTTCACTCTTAAAGTACACGGATCATAACGAAAGGTTATAGGCTATATTCGTTACGACCTTGCGTTACAACAACCCGGACCACTGCACTGTGACTGAGGTTGGCGCTAATGACCAAGCTGTCGACGCGCCATTAAGCCTCATTCCCCCACCCCCCCTTGCGTTACGGAAGGCTAGTTGTGACATTGAAGGAAGTAATAAGCATTTGGTGGCCGTGTAATTTCATATAGCAATGTACTAACTCGACAAATGGTTTACGTAATTATGAATTCTACTGAAATTATTATTACTCACAGTAAATACATACTTGTATCTTTTTCGTTGTTATTTGTACACTGTAACATTTTACAATCTCGTAATTTTGTTTCATAATTTTTATAATTTCTTAAACCTTGTTTTTATGTATAGTTTGGTGTAGTCAGTAAAACTTTAAGTAGTTAAGAATTTGTTTCAATGCTTTAATTTTAAGTGTATACGTGCTTAATTCAAGTGAAAGTGTGATAAATCCAAACCCCAGAGTGTTAATTTGAAATCCACTAACGGTAAATTGAATTACAAAAATGTTACATCCAAGTACAAAAAGTATCAAATTGACGTACAAAAGCTTTAAACCAAAGTTCAAAACTTGTATAATAATAATAAGTTTAAAAATTACGATAAAATTCGCATTATGATTTCTCAAGCATTATCGTGGTACACGAATGTCTGTATTTTTTTTGTATCTAAATCTAGTGCTTGAGAAGCTGTAATGTGTATTTTCTTGTATTCTTTCAAGATGCACGGTGCGAAGCAGAGCAAAGAAGCTTCTCATCCGTTGCTGGCTTCTGTCAGGCTGTCTACCATGATTTTTGAATCCACTCTCCTATTCATTTATAATTTTCCACGTGCATTATACACCTTTTTTTTTTAATTCAAGTTTGAAATCAATAAAATTGGGAAGGGTATTACTGCAGTACTGGCTGGATCTTGGGTGGAATATAGCATACGTGACTAAATTGGACAATATGGCAACAGAAGCACCACTAACTCCATTGATTTATCTTGTTGCCGATTTCTGTCAGCTGAGACCAACAATAATCTAGCTGTGGATGCGCCATAAAACCTATTTGGCTTCATGGCTTCGGCTGGGTAAGCGTCAAATTTGCCGCCATAAAACCTCAATTCTCCCCTTTCCTTTGGGGCCCCCCCCCCCACTAGTTAACTAGGGCGATAGTTACAGTTAAAAGAATGCCAACGTTCCTTCCACTGAAACATTTTCTGGATATACGAACGTGTCGCTATTTACACTAAACGCAGAGAAATACCGTAAATGTGGCTGAGTGATAACTTAAACATTTTAAAACAATTTTACTGCTATAGTTAAAAATGTGTCACTAATTAAAATTCTAATTATTAATTGGAAAAACCGCCACTAGGTCCCAATAAATATAGCCTCCTACAATCAAAAACCGTGTATTACTGGTTGAGTGTACTGATGATCATGCCTCCATCGCTTGGCTACGTCTTCCGCAACGTCGCACCTTGGCGGTTGTGTTGTCTACATCCCTATAAAATCGTTGTAGATTAGGCCGTATAGTTTACTGGCAATGAACTGCGCAAGGTCTTCCTGGCATTTAACTTTAAAGTATACGTGCAATGTATCGCTAATGTCCAACTATATGTACGACGTGTACGCACAGTTGGTATTCGTATGCGTGACCATTTTGAGAGCTTTGACATGCTGGGTTTGTTATTTTGTAGTCGAAAAATGTAATTATGTAGGCAAGTTTCCTACAATAATTATACGACGATCAATAAGCATTAATCTTTTCTATTTTTATGGCATTTGATTTCAGAAATGTTGATCGCACGTAAATTATTGGTAAATAGTCATAATTTAGAATGGTGCAGACGGACCGCGCAATCTCTCATCCCATTTTACTAATGCTTTATTTGTTAAGTTATGGCCAGTAAACTATCCAACCCGACCTACGATGAATTAGAGGGGAGAGACAAAATGGACACCACGACTGGCCCATTTCTTGAGGTCTGTTCGACGGTGAGTCGCGACACCTATTGGCAGTTAGTGGCAGTTTTCAAAGAATAATTATAATTTTACGTAGATTTGCGTGACAAATCTTTATTATATGGTATTATATTATGTAGTATTGTGTAGTATTATATAGTATTTTTAAATAGTTTTTTTTAGTTATCATTCATCCACAGTTAAGCTAATTCTCTGCGCATGGAAAAAAAAAAGCGACAAGTTCGTGTGCCCTTGAAAATGCAAGGGAAGGAACGTTGGCATTTTTGTACGGAAGGTGTCAGTGACGTTTCCAGCGGCCATATTGTCCAACCCAGTCGCGCTATGATTTTAAAAATCTTTTATCCATGATCCGGCCGGCACTGTCATAGAGCTCTATAGATTAGAAAGTTAACCAGATGTAGCATCGTACTTCTTCCAGTCCTACGCTGGCCTTACCGGTAGTTTCGGCTAATAATGCCTCTGCTAATATTTTTGCTTTCGTAGCTGCATGAAGGCAAACCATTAGGTATTAGTAGCCGCAACTACCGCTAGGGCCCGCGTAGGACTGGAAGAAGTAGGACGCTATACCTAGTTAACTTTCTAATCTATGGTTAGGTCTAAAGCGAATGAAAAGGCGACATAGCGAACGTGAACGGAGCCATGGCTAGACTCGTGTAATTCAAGAAAAACAATAATAATGAATCATTAAAAGACGTCACAAGACAACTAAACGCACAAATTAATTTTAATTAACGGTTGAAGAACTTTCAATTATGATTAAAGATCTTTCAATTAATGGATGTAGACCGTTGATATACAAATTCAACTAACATGCCAAAGTTATGAGCCTTCATAGCTATTTTTCCTTATACTGTCTTTTAAAGTTTAGTGTTTCACTGAATATGGGTTTTTCGCCTTCTTTAGTACCCAACTAAAATGTATAAACGCAGTAACCACGAAAAAAAAAAGCTGGGAAGATTCATAATTTTGACATATTGGTTCAATACGCATTTCAACAGTCTTCAATCATTCAAGGAAGCCAAAAAACTCTTAACAAATTCTGTTGCCTCTTTTAAGAACAATTCTAACAACAACAATTTGACTAAGTTCCAATTTTCGTAGATCGT
>JAHWFP010148327.1:0-10597 GCA_023313725.1 Lithobius niger
GTCACGCGTTTCTGTCCATTAACGTAACGGTATATAGGCCAGAGGTCGTGAGGTTAATACTGTTATGGGCGTAGGAATGTAGTTACGACATTTATCTGCTATTAACGGTTGTCAAGAGAGCGTGGGACCCCTCAACTAAAAGAAAATAATCGTTCCCCCCTATCAATTCGTCAAAACAAAAAGTGACGGGCTATATGTAAGCTGTCAGTACTGTCAAAAAACGACGCGTAGTTAACGTCTCGCGACCTAGATGTCTACACAACCGACCTATTATACGTTAAACCTTTCGTATAATCCCTTTAACCCGAAAAGACAAAAAAAAACGGGCTAACCACCAAAAAAAAACACTGCCTCGAGCGAAACGGGCGGCCCACATCGTGACGTAGTACACGCCTCGCAATTGGTTGAAAGTCGTCACATGATTCGAGCCGTGCAATGAGCGACGGTACTATGAGACTAACCAATTGCAGAAATGACCGAAATAGAGTACCGTAACACCTTTACGGAAAATAACCAGGGCTGATTTGTCGAGCAGCTATTCCACTTGAAACAATGCAATTTGGCCAAGTATAAAACCATCACCCCAGCCAAGAATTCACTAACCCGCCGATCTCAGCAATTGGAACCAACAACTCAGCAATTGTAGAGGTAAGCATTGTTTAATGAGGCATTACGTTAATATTTAAAAAAAAAAAAAAATAAGAGTGCGAGGACTTGGCCGGTTGCTAACGGGCTTCTTTACATTTATGTTTACAGATATCCAACAATCCGAAAGGCCACGAAGCAGTACACCCGAGCAGTGCAAGCAGAGAGGAACAGGTAGGCCTAAATGGTTCCTTTATTTCATTTTATGTGTGGAATAGGGCAAAAAAAAAACCTAAAGGAAGGCTATGTCCTTTTTATTTCTTTTCATATACATAGTGAACAAAAAAAAAATATGGCAACATCATCAGCTTCAGTAGATAGAGTCATTGAAGCCAAAAACACCTACTTCATAGGGGGTGAAATATACGTACAAGTGACAGATTTTCAGGGACGTGCGTACGTACATGTACGGGAATTCGTAACCCCAGGAGTAGGGATCCTGCCAGGACGCCGTGGGGTCTCGTTTACTGTCGCCGAATGGCGGGAATTTGTTAAGGATCATGGCATTTACAATCAGATCGTGAGCGAGCGCAACTTACAGCAGCAAATTATGACCGGCCGGAACTATGGAACCGGCCTAAAAGTGATAGTGTCACAATCTGGCTCAGTCTATCAGGCTAAATTCATACTTGAAAAATACAGCAAAAAGTACGTTGTTCTAAACTACCGCCAATTTGCAGGCTTGATAGGCTACGTCACTGATATCACTATGCTTTTGGACAAAAAACTGAAAGAGATGGAGCCCCCCACAGTTCAGATCGAATCCCCCACATCCCAAACCGAAATGTGGTTGGAGTGAAAAAAAAATAAGTAATGTCCTTTTTTTTTTGCATTTTTGTCTCTCCCTCACAGTCTCATGGCGTACCAAACCATCCCATATTGCGATTGCTTCCCACTTACCGGGTTAAATTTCATAGTTCCGACGGTAAACGTAGTGAAAAATAGCTATTGGAAAACACGGAGAAAATGACAGCGTGGTATTAGATCCAACAGAGTGGCTGGGGATAATAGCGCAACTCTGCTGGCGTCAACCTAACTCGAGTATATCAGTTAAATCGGGGATCGAATCCGTGGCCGACAATGTGCTGATCCTAAAAAGTGCAGACAAATCAGTAGCATTAACTGAATTTGATATACTCAGCATGAAATACATGCTCCCTCATATATCGCAGGCGGTCGCTTGCTGGACGCAGAGAATAGGCGAGTTGACACCTTCACCTGCGGTAACGTTGCCAACAATGGCCGTAAATGAACCGAAGCAAAAAAAAGAAAAGAGTAACGTAGCGGTCGACGGAAGCGAGCCAGAGAAAAAAAAAAGTAAACGACGTCCACAAAAGAAAAGTGATGTTAAAAAGACCGACGACCCGCTCCTCGCAGGCTACGCAGGAGCCGGAAGTTGTCTAACTACAGAAATGTTACATGTGTGAACAAGAAATCGCACATCCGAAATGCAGCATAAACACAGAAGATATACGGCTCCCCTGTCAGGGATGTAAGTTCAATTCCCCGAGCCAAAGAGACCATGATTGCACGCTTCGCTTTTTCGCAGCTCAATTTATTCTCTGTTTTTTCCAATAGCTTATTCTAATCAAGTTGGGGGAGGCCCGACATGAAAATCATCCTGTCCCGAAAAGCTTCCCGAATATGATTGTCAGACTCAAGGGACCGAAACTTTTTAAAAACGATAGATTCAGCATCGTTAAATGCATGGGGAAATACATAAAAAAATTTAGCACTAATACAAATGTCTACAATTCCCCCTATTGACGCCCAGTATTCGGTTAGAAACCGTTTAGAATATATAGACCAACTTTTTCACCGACATATTTTAGCGTGTCCTGGATGGGTTCCGACCCACCGACTATGTAGGTGTGTGTATTGGGGGGAGTGGGTTTGAAAATAGCTCGTTCCTTCCCTTACATGCTAGGGAATCTTTTCAGCGTCGCTAACATTTTGGCTCTTATTTTGAAACTTAACCAAAGTGGCTGGGAAATTCAATAAGCTCGAGATTAAAGTAACTCATATCGAGATACCCAGAGGCGGCAAAAAAGAAAATGTCACCCACAAATGTTATAGCATGACTATCAACAGGGGGTGCTAGGTCGGTCGTGTTCCCAAAAAACGGCTTAGATAAACTTTGTTTGGCTAGAGCGATAGTTTGTTGCATTCGTTGATAAGGACATAAAATTATATTCGTAAATCGAACAATGTGCAAAAAAAAAGCTCGCTTTACAGCTGCACGCCGACGCCGGCGTTCGCCAAGATGGGTGTTTTATTGTTGACTTGAAAGAATTTCAGGATTATTTGACAAAATACCAAATTGTGTTATTCCAAAAAAAAAAATGGAACACAGTGCCAGGTTACATTCGAGGGGCCTTCTAGCTCTAAACGCATCTTATACCTTTTCTGCCACGCCAATCACTATTTCGGAATTTTAAAGCCGCGGTTTATTTTCTCATCCCGATTTTTCTGTCTGAGGCCGTATTCCCGACCTAAAAGCCACGCCTGCCAAAAGCAGTCCCTCGTATCATTCGCCTAAATATGTTTGCTTCCTGAAACGCTGGTTGCCATGTTCGGCATGTAACAGATTGTTCAGAAATACGGAATGTTTAGTCCGCCATTATAGCAAACAGCCACCCTTCAAAGACTCTATACAGTCTGTAAATCGCTGTTTAAACGCAAGATTTGTTTTCTAACGTTTGAGGGTAATAGCATCACTGTTGCCAACGTTTTTGTAAAATATGTAAACAGTGGTGTCGGCTAGAGCACCGCTGCCATATTCAACTCCTCAAAAAAACGCGATTGCGTGCTGTTTACGACCTCGAAACGACGCAAGTTGAGCGAGTAACTGACAGGGATTTTTTTTTTTTACACACAGCGTGAATTTGGTGGTTATGCATGCACTTACTGTTTTGGTTGTATTCGTTGTGGCGACATGTTTATGAACGGTGAAAGCGATTTTTGTCATTGGTTGTTTGAGTCACATGCCAGGGATTCGAACCACTCTCTCATTTCACGTAATAACTCTGGATACGCTTCTCTCTTCCTAATTAGATGGGCATTAGATAATGGGAGTCAGACCTACCGACGTCATATATATGTGGGAGACCGCAAAAATAGAATAGTTGGTGGACTCTTTTTCAAGTTTATGTCAATGGCCTTATCCAAGCTACTCGCTAGTTTAGGGCTAGATGAAAATCTCATACCTATATGGTTTGTTATACTGTCTTAAAGATATCATGTCACTGTTAGTTTTAGGCGAGAAAGCACCTATCGACGAATCATCCCGTCAGTACAACTCCAAGCGAGGGGGAAAATATTTTCCTTCGACAATTGAGTTTTGTAACTTGGTCACTCTCCCATCCACGTGACCTTTTTCTGGTGAGAGGCCTACGTCACTAGCTCGCCGCCCTCCACCGCTCGGCCTTGCCGATCGGTAGACAGCATGGCGCCCGTCGCCCGCCGCTGAGAGAGAGAGAGTGGCCCTAGCGCCGGGGGTATCCCTTCCTCGGCCCGAGGCCGAGGAAGGGAGAGAGAGAGAGAGAGAGAGAGAGAGAGAGAGAGAGAGAGGCCCTAGCGCGGGGGGTGGGGGGGCTTAGAGGAGAGAGAGAGTGGTCTTTGGGGGAAATAAATAAATACGATAGTTAGAAGGACAACGAGTTCATTCGCTTTCCGTTAGTTGTTAGTGATGGATGAGCGGCGTTCAATATCAACAACTTCAACTTTTCTGGCAGACCCAAAGTACGAGATATGTAAGAGCATAGTCTTGCTGCTCATTTTATTTTTAAATTGTCTCCTGTGGAGTTTACCTTATTGCCGTTACCCCCTCTCGCCCCTAGTCAACGCTAGCGCTGCCGAGTCAGTATGGGTGAGCGTTTGATTACAGATTTTGCCCAGTTTCACGCACCGTTTAACTGCGTGATTGCAGGACCAACGGGTAGTGGTAAAACTAGCTGGATGCTTAAATTTATAGATAACTCGGCCTCTATGGTAGACGATGAAATTAAAGAAATACATTGGCATTTTTCGAGTTATCAGAGCTGGATGGACAAGTATAAGGATAAGATTAAATTCCATAGAGGTTTACCTACCGATATCGCTAGCTACGACCCTAATATACATAAACTTTTAGTTCTTGATGATTTGATGAGCTCAGTAGCGACATCTAGCGGCGAAATTGCCGAACTTTTCACGAGACACGGTCATCATAATAATTTTTCAATATTTTATTTAACTCAGAATTTATTTTCGCAAGGCCGGAACCAACGGGACATTGCTTTAAACGCTC
This sequence comes from Lithobius niger, assembly GCA_023313725.1. Taxonomy (NCBI): domain Eukaryota; kingdom Metazoa; phylum Arthropoda; class Chilopoda; order Lithobiomorpha; family Lithobiidae; genus Lithobius; species Lithobius niger. Next base: position 4,934 of record JAHWFP010148327.1, read on the forward strand.
AATATGTAGTACTGTTGAGAAATTTAAGAGATAAAAGGCAGATAATGACGTTCGCGTCGCAGGCCTATCCAGCCAAGACTAGACAGTTTATGGCCGCGTACGACGACGCTATCCGTAGACAGAAATACGGATATTTAATGGTGGACATGCACTCTAAATCCAACGACGCAACTCGACTGAGAACGCATATATTCCCCGGAGAAACTACTTTAGTTTATTCCACGTGAAGATTTCGATGAAGAACGTTAGGAAGCATAGGCCGCTCCTAGAAGCACTCTGTAAACTTAGCATTCCACAACGCAAGAATTTGTTGCGGCACGCCGACAAGTCTCAAGTCAACTGTATTTCGGAAATTGCCTTAAACTTATTGAATAATAAGCTCAAAGTCTCGCCTTCGACGCGTTGTAAATTGAAGAAATATAAGAAACAAATTCGACTTTTGGGGAATCGTCGAGCTTCGCTCAAATCCAGAAAGAGTGTTTTAGTACAAAGAGGCGGATTTTTACCCTGGCTCATTCCTACAGCCTTATCGGCTCTCGGGGGTTTATTAGACCTGGGTAAACAATGAGTTCGTTACTTAATAGAATGTATTTAGTCCCTGAGGACGCATATAAAAATTATACCCCAACAACAACAACAGCGGCCGCCGCCGCTGCCACTCAGCCGCACGGATTCCTTTACTTGCCGGAAGGAGGGTTATACGCTAAATTAACCGAAATTCAAGCTCGTATAGATGCCCTTTTAAAAACCGAACACTTACCTTTGGATTTTAAAGCAAAATATATCGGGCAGCTCGAGAGGGAAAGAGATCAATTTATCGATGAGTTTAGATTGTCGGCAGCGGTTGTTCCTACTACACCAGCTCCCACTAAAAAACATTCGCTTCTTCCGCCAAATTCCCCCGGTCCGCCCACATTGTCCTTAGCAGGCAGCCCTCCCAAAAAGGAAGAAAAAAGGACTAAGGAATATATCGTTGATAGAGAGCGAACTAGCCTACCACGCGCCGCTAAGCAACGAACTAGTAGACGTAAGAAACAAAGCGATCCTGACTGGGATATTTTCCAGTAAAAAAAAAAAAATGGACGCATATTTAACTAAATTGTATCACGACAGCTTAGGGGAAGCCACTAGTTTCGCCTCGGCGACCAAATTACATTCTCGGGCTAAGCGGGACGGTAAAAAATATACTTTAGCCGCTATTAAAGACTGGCTTTTACGTCAGGATGCATACACCATAACCAAACCGACCAGGTATAAATTTAAAAGAAATAAAACTATAGTGGGTGGGTTGGGGAGTTTTCTACAATGTGACTTAAGTGACATGATATCTTTAAGACAGCATAACAAACCATACAGGTACATTTTAACTTGTTTGGACGGCTTGAGCCGTAAAGCCTGGGTTGAAGTATTGCGTACTAAAACAGGCCGAGAAATGGTCGAGGCGTTTAAGAAAATATTTAAACGTATAGGCTATAAAGTAATGAACGCTAGCAGCGACAAAGGGAGTGAATTTTTAGCGAAAGAAGTTCAGGATTATTTTAAAGCAAAAGACGTTCATTTTTTTACTACCGAAAATGAAGATATAAAAAATAGTAACGTTGAAAGGTGGCAAAGAGAATTAAAATCTAGATTACATCGGTTTTTTTTATCTAAAGGTACTTACGAATACGTGCCGGTCATTCAAAAAATTGTAGATTCTTACAACAAAACTCGCCATTCGGCCACTGGCATGCCACCTGATAACGTCAATTTTCAAAATCATACGCGGTTGTGGCGTAAATTGTTCGGTGACGATTTAAAGCAGCTAGGCCGGGCTTTGACTAAACGTAAAAATATTAAAATTCCTTTAAAAATAGGTGATAAAGTTCGCATCGCTATATCAAAAGGGAAATTTGATAAAGCTTACAGGGGCTTGTGGTCGAGGGAAATATTTTTCGTAACTAAAGTTTTGGTTCCTCGCGGCAATTTAGGTCAAGTTACTGTCAGGCTTAAAGATTATAACGGGGAAGAAATTAAAGGTCGCTTTTATTTATTCGAAGTAGGTAAAGTGCTTAAAAAGGACGGGGAGGACTACCATCGCGTAGACAAGGTGCTGAGAAGCACCGGTGTCGGACGCAACAAAAAGTATCTAGTATCTTTCGAAGGTTACGATAAAACCCATAACCGTTGGATCCCGGCTAAAGACTTGAAAAAACTATAAAAACAAAATGGAGGGCGATAGTTTCTACATGACTTTACCAGCCAATGCTAGCCTGGATCTTTTTCCTACAAATTCACTTAACGATTACACTACGAAATTAGCTCAAAGAATAAGTCTTTCTGGTAGTGGCTGGGAGGTCGGACTGGCCGAATTTCAATACTCGAGGAACTGGGCTAACGTGGCATCAGATAGTGGAATGACTCTGAAATGTGGAACCCGTACTTACGTTAAATTCCCTAGATATAATTACCAAGAATTCGATATACCGGAATCTGCTAAACTCGCGATTCTTAATCAACATAAAGTGGTGGGGGGGAAACCACATTGACCGTGGAACCGGAATTGGATCTAGTTTTCAATAAAGATTTTGTGTTTTTCACTTACCAAATGGATAAGGTTTTGACTTTTTTAAATACGACTATCGAAAATCAGTTGGGAATGCCTTCCATTTCTTTCAGTTACAATCAAGTAGGTAAACGCGTTGAAATTGACCATAAACTACCTCCAGATGCTAAGTTGTGTTTGTCTTATAGTCTCGCTAGGTTTTTAGGCTGGGATAGGTCGGATAGGTTGTTGAGAGAGAGTTATTACGATGTAAAAGCTCATACTAGGGCCACGACTGAAAGTATTCTGCAGCAATTTAATGACGGGAGTTGGTTCGTGTCCTACGTCACTTTTGTATCTACCATCAACGTTCCTTTAACTCCTGGTTACTATAAAACGGGACACGAATTGGCGAATGCTTTGAACAAGGCCATGAGAGAAAGAGTGCGCGCTGTTAAATATCCTAAGTTCGAATACGGGGAAGTCGGAGATGTAATGTCTATACGTTTCCCCTCCATCCTTTTATCGGCTGATAAAGAGACTACTCCTCTGGAAGTACTGAGTATGAGCATTAACAAGGTTTTGGCGAGTAGAATAGGCTTTAGAGCCGATCATTTTTTTCATAGAGCAGTTGCATCAACTATAAAACTTAACTTGATCGGGGGGTTCGATTCTTTTTATATTTACAGCGACATAGTGGCGGAGACCCTAGTTGGTGACGTTCTGGCGCCTTTATTAAGAATTGTAAGAATCGGAGAAGGCGATATGACGAATGTAATATTTACTAAACCTTACTACAAACCAGTCGCTCGTCTTAATTTCGAGACCCTTAGAGTCTATATAATGTCAGACATGGGGGTGGCCATTCCATTTAACTCGGGAGAAGTTAGCCTGACACTACACTTTAAGTGACGTCCTTAAAAAAAAAAACCATGCGAGCCCCTTACTCCGGATTAGATCCTCGCGTATGCGTGCAACACTATTGCCCTGTCCAGAGAGGGGGAGCCCCTTATTTTGCGGGGGGAAGAATACAGAGAGGGGGGGGGGGTGGATTCGGGGATTTCTTGAGCGGTATTTTTCGGTCGGCCGTCCGTTTTCTTAAAAGAGGTTTAATGGGGATAGGACGTTATGCGCTAAGATCTGGGGGAAGGATGCTGGATGACGTAGAGTCTGGACAATCTGTTAAGGAAGCTGCTCGGACGAGATGGAGGGCGGCTAAACACGATGCCGTGGCCGCTGCTACAGGTGGGCAAGTGGGAACCGGTCGCAAGAGGAAGAAGAAGCGTTGTCAATCAGGAGGTGGGAAGAGAAAACTAAGACGCCTACAGGCTTCCAAAAAACGAAGAAGCAAGCCTAGAAGAAAGGCGGACTTTTTCGGTTAAATGAGCAACAGAAAGTATATAACCGCATACTGTACTACGCCGTCTTTCATTCTACATCATCATGTCATTGAAACCAGACAGAGATTCAGTCCCCTGCACCAAGGAAGAACTTGAGCTCTTTACGACACCTCCCGTGCAGGTGACCGTAAATGATGACACTCTAGTCGAGTATCATCCTTTAGCCACATTAAGTGACGGTGCTCCTATCGAATTCGTGGTTCCTGGAGCTGCCGACTGTCTCTTGGACTTGAGTCAGTCGTTTTTACACATCCAGTGCAAAATAGTTAAAGGTGTAGCGACGGCTATAACAGACACCGAGAAGATTGGTCCTGTAAATCTACTTTTGCATTCCCTTTTTTCGCAATGCGATTGTACATTAAATGGAAAACAAGTGTCTAATAGCGACAATGGGTACGCATTTCGTTCTTATTTAGAGACTTTATTGACTCATGGCACCGATGCTAAAGCCGGTCACCTCTCCAGTCAATTGTGGGAAGCCGACACTGCCGGTAGCTTCGATAGTGGTAATCCTGGTGGAAGTAACGTTGGTCTTAAAGCACGCACCAAACGTGTCAAGACTAGTAAAGTTATAGACCTGTACGGTCGCCCTCACTGCGACCTATTTCAGCAAGACAGACTTTTGTTAAACAATGTCGATCTCCGTCTCAAATTAACTCGTAGTAAAGATGCATTCTGTTTAATGAGCGCCGAGACCAACCCGAGCTACCGTGTGAACATCACTAAGGCAGCCTTGTTCGTCCGCCGAGTCACACCATCACCGGCAGTGTTGGTGGGGTTCACCCAGGCCTTAAAAGACGGTTCCGCAAAGTACCCAGTCCGCCGTGTGGAAATTAAAACTTTTACTATACCTCAAGGTAGTCTACAAGGCAATCTCGATAATGCCGTCCTGGGAAACATGCCTTCGTTTTGTCTTCTCGGCCTGGTTTCGAATAGTGCATACAACGGTAGCTATACTAAAAATCTTTACAACTTTGCCAACTACAACGTTAATTATCTCGCTTTGCAGGCCGATGGAAAAACTATTCCTTCTATTCCCTATAAACCAGACTATGACAATTCTTTATACGTGCGAAATTATTACTCACTTTTTCAAGATACCAACAAACTGGTTTCGGGCTCGCCTCCACCCATCGCGTATGGTGATTACCCGGAAGGCAATGCGCTGTACGCCTTTGACTTGACTTCCGATAAAAGCCAAGGAGAGTGCCATTACAACCTCATTCGTCAAGGATCTCTTCGTATCGACATTAGTTTCAAAGAAGCCCTTACGGAAACTATAAATTTAGTACTTTACATGGTGCATCAATCCGTACTCGAAATCGATCAATCTAGAAACATTCTATATGAACACTAAAAAACAATGCAAACGGATCAATTGCGCGCCGCAGCTAGCAGTCACAAGAAGCTAGGGGCTATATTCGGTGACGTGTACGCTTCCGATCAGCTACCTAGAACAGCCACCCATTCGGCGTACATCGTTAATTTGGACCCCTCTTCCAAACCAGGTAGTCACTGGATCGCCATCTATTTCGACCATCTCAAAGCGTCCGTTGACTATTTTGACAGCTATGGTCTGAAGCCTACTAACGTACACATCCTGCGTTTCCTCGGTAGGAATTCTACCTTTAAGAATTATAATCTACACACCTACCAAGGACCTTGTAGTACGGTATGCGGCCAATACTGCCTTTATTTTCTATATCATAAAGCCAATGGTCTCCCCATGACTCGTATCCA
>JAHWFP010148329.1:1299-20653 GCA_023313725.1 Lithobius niger
TTAAGGTACCGTGATTTTAGTTTAGACAGGGATTATGTTAAGGGATAAATTAAGTCTAATTCGTCTTTATTACAGAAACAATACAGTTAATTAATTATATGCATAATTCCATAAATATCATACATTTACTAAATACATGAATCAAACATTATTCATGCCAGACCTAAAATGGCTCCAGCGACTAAGATATAGAAGGGGCCCGTTTCAAAGAAGACCGGAACTGTGTACATTCCTTTGTAAATTGAACCAGCGTAATTACAGCTATTGTTAAGTTGAGGAGATGGCATTTCTAACTACGACATTATTTACGACGCGATCAGCGAAGCATAGAGTTCTCGGAAGGTTGATCGAACACGACCAAGTTGTCGACGCGCCATTAAGCCTCAGTCGGGCCCCCCCCCCCCCCCCGAACACGATCCTAAATTACAACAGTTAAATTATTGCACGAAGGTCTGCAGGTGACAGTTCATTAAAGCGGCGAGCTACTCAAGCGCACAATACCGAGAATCAAGTGATGCGCTTCGAACGCGACAATACAATGACTGACAAGCGCAACGGTACCTAATTTACTTTTAGGACCTGAACTGTCAAGACCCGCAATTTCTATTCAGAACACTAATCAATCAAATAAATTGCTAAGCGATAACGCACCAGTATTTAAGCGGACTTCAGGAATGCGGCATCATGATTTAACTTTTAAAGGTTTACACGTTGCCACCATCCTCTGAGCCCTGCTATTCACGGATGTCTAAAAGCCGTGCCGCGCGCCGACGTACGACACCGGGAGACGGGAAGCCGGGTGCCGAACGCCAGCTACGGCGGAGTTCACGGGAGATAAGTATCATTGATTATCACGATATCACGATTGTTGTACTTGACTTATAGAAGCCGAGTGCTTAATCTTTAATACCAATCATTATTAATTATCCATTTATTAGGATTTATTCCAATGCAACCGTAGTAAGAATGCCAATCGCCAACTATTGTTGATTTAATGTAATCAAACCGATCTCGAAATACAATCCTTATAATTCGATTATTGACCAGTGTGGTCCATATTTTGTACAACGGAGAGTCGATTAAAGGCCCAAAATATTATTGAATTGTTGCTTATCATTGCGCCTCCCATATCATGTGTATTATTTAGGTTAATACAACCGATTCATCCTGACAACAATGGTCTATTTTGTGGCATTTGTTTCACTAAAATAGATCATTACACCAATATTAGATAGCATTTCAATGTTTAGTGTTACACAAGCTTTGGTGGTAGGCATTAGCAAAGGCATCAGGACTTATAGTTTTTTCTAAGAGACTGCTAATACTCAATAATGGACTTATTTCCACGTTGGTGAGTATTTATTATCGTGTTTGCAAGGAGTTGTTTAGCTGCTTCATTTACGATACCAAGCCTTATATTCATTAATCTTCGACGGAAAGCTAGATCAGTGGCCTGTCTGGCATTAATTGTTATTTCTTCATATTAGAAGCAACTCCACAAACTGACACAACAGATGGAACAAGCTTCGTTTTGCTTCTTGATTGGTAATTTTCCAGTAACAAGGATTGCCTTTCACGGGTGGAAGTTCTAGTAGGTCCCCTAGGACAATGCTATTGAAACCCAAATTGTGAGTCAGTTCCGTTGATTTCTGTCAATTGTAAATGAATGTAAGCTAATTATAATGTAGATACCATACTTATTTCATGTATTACAAACATTTTAATATGTTTTAATGTTTGTTTTAAATTGCATTCTACTTATTTTTTTCTACTTACGTTCCAGTGCATTCTACTTATTTTTTAAGTAGTGACACATTTCAAATCCCAACAATTCTTTTAATTCTGAATAATTTCAGCCCTTCGCATTTTACACTGACTAAATTTTCCACCTAAAAGATTTGGTAAACTTTACCGATATAGTTACTCCATTAATATTTAAGGCAGCAATTCATGTTGGCGCTGTTATCTCTACTGCAACATTAGTTTCTGTATTTTATGTGCTTTTTAAATCCGAATTGATATGGTGTGATGGTTTGTCAATTTGAGCTATGATGTGTTCTGCTGCTGAAATTGTTTTGAGTTTGTCATGATAAATCCTCATGTCTTTCAGTTTTGTAAGTTTGTTTGTGGCTACATTGTATTTCGTGTTCTTGACGCCAAGGAAGAAATAACATTAATAGACAATGATAATAACGTTTCTTTTTCTCAAAGGTTTTTAAGGGATTATGTATACCATGGCGGAGAACATGAGGAGTACGGCGTAATCTTATTAATCTTATTAATGTGTGGTGCAGTGGCAACCCGGACCACTGCACTGTGACTGAGGTTGGCGCTAATGACCAAGTTGTCGACGCGCCATTAAGCCTCAACCCCCCCCCCCTCTTTTTAATCCTTGTTAATATCTTAGTTGAATACATTGATTTGTTGGTTTTCCATAATGTACGTCATAATGACTAGCATAGCATAGTCATAATGACTACAATGAGATTAGATCCATTTGTTCTGGTATATTTGGATAGTACACATCTAGTAATGATTTAGTGAAGATATCTGTACTGTTTGGACACTCTTTGTTTAGCTGTTCTAGTTCTTTATACGTTTTAGGCAACTTTTCCATTCATTTTGAAAGGTAGTTGGTACAAAACGAACTAATTCTGATTTTCCGTACAAGTTAATTTCTAATAGGCGATGTGCTGCTTCGTACGCACCGCACTGTCTATCACTTAATGCTTACAAACCTAAAGACCATAGTCGACTACGTGGTAACTCATTCCAGATTTCTTCCAATTTACTTTTTTCGGTTTTCGTTATGCAGGAAGCAACATAACGTGCTAATGCCATGTTTGAATCGCCTATAAACTGCACGTCTACATTTGCTTCCATTGTCTTCCGTTATAACTTTGATTATAATCGTTTATACTTTGTTCGTTACTATTGCTTTGCAAGTCATAAACATTTTGACCATTTCCTTTTAGTTCTCTGTCTTGTAGATGTAATCAGATCATGTAATATTGGCTTTTCTGTTATATGTCGTGGAAATCCAAATTTGCATGTGGTATAAAATCTGCCTTTTACAGAATATTTCCGTTTGCAGTATGAGCTGCAATGTTCATATATTTTTTCACGAACACACTTAGAAATGGACTGTCACTATCATTTGGTAACGAACAAGTTATACGTTGAACAATGAAATCCAAAACCTGCTCATTTAATGCTTGTCCAATAAGTGGAGCATTTTTTATCCACAGCAACATGTGAACATGCGGGGTACTTCAGTCTTGGTATTCTACTCTCCAAAAGTAGTGGTTGATTTCTCCTAATGGTGGATTTGTAACTTTAAGCTGTGCTGAATATGACTGGCTAATCCTTTTACAACATTTATGCAGCCTTAACAAAAACGTGAACAGTGTTAGTGACATGTCGCCAGGCGAACTTTGTTCCATGGATGTTTCACTTCATTTTTGCTCTCGTTTTCAACCATTTAATGGTTGAAAACGAGAGCAAAAATGAAGTGAAACATCCATGGAACAAAGTTCACCTGGCGACATGTCACTAACACTGTTCACGTTTTTGTTAAGGCTGCATAAATGTTGTAAAAGGATTAGCCAGTCATATTCAGCACAGCTTAAAGTTACAAACCAGGTTCGTGGTCCAAATTTACGCATCATGGAAAGAACTTTCCACTGCCTTTTATACCAGTATCTTTTATACCAGCGCCCATCAAGTTTGTAAATAAACAAGTCAAATTGGCTTCTAAAGTAAAGTTTGATCTTTAATTTGTTCTTGGTTACCAGATTTCTAACTGTTTTACTTGTAGTTGATCTAATAAGATGAAAATGACCAATACGGTTGGATAATGCTTTCATTTTGCTATCTTGCAACAAATGAAAAAGATATTGTTGATTCAGACGGAATTTTGAATCTTTGTTTAAAATGCGTGAAATACGATAGTCAGCTTCACGCAAATGAATGGAACGTGTAATGGTGTACTTTTCAAATTTACCGAAAGGAAACAATTCTGGGAAACACATAAAATTTAAAGTTTGATCCCAAAACTTATAGATTCTACAAAATTTTTAGCACTGACTGGATGAATTGCATGAAGGGTATACAAATTCTTTAATTCCACTGTAGTTATCTTTTGTAGTAATGCAATACCATCATCGCCGATTTTGAAAGCTTTATTATTTCCTACAACTACATATTTTTCTGTCTTCAATTGAAATGTTTGAATCGGAATATAATGGATTTATTTCCGTCAGTTTTAAAAGAGCTGCTTTATTGTTCTGTTATTTGGCATACAATATCTTGCCAAATAACATTATTGCTTGTTAGAACACCACTGACCACAATATGCAGTTCATGATTAATAACTACATTTGCTGGGATCATGTTAACATTCGTTTAGATCGGTAGTGATAAATAGAATACTGCAGCTTTCGGTTTTTCATTTTGTGCAAAGACACCTTTAATGTAATCACTCTTGGCCAAAATATATAAATGAAGAGGGCAATGAGCCAAGTTTGCTAGTTAATAAGTGTTAACTTTGGCTGCGTTTTTCTGGTAGAGTGATATCACTACTTTTAGATGTCGACCAGTTTTGGTTTTGGGGTGATATCACAACTTTCATAGGACTTACATCAACCACAGTAACAATATCAATTGCCATGTAACAATTCCACATGTAATAATTTTATTTCTTAATGTATACATAAGTTGTGTACATAAGTTGTGTACTAGTTTTCCCAATATATTTTTTTCTTATTATTGATTTTCCACCGGTTGATTGTGTGACTCATTCATGTCTTTTACGTTAGTCTATTTCAATGACGCTTTCCTCTAGTTATTGTATTTTTTGTTGTTGTTCTTTTAGTTGTTTTGTTATTTCTTTAGTTTGCTTTGCAATTTGTTCGTCTTTCTCCTTTTCAATCTTGTTGTTCTGTTTTTACAGTAATTTTTCCTTGCAGCTGAATCTTTTTTTTTTTTGAGATTTGCATTATCAATTCCTTTTTCCTCAATTACTATTTATTTACTACTTTACTGGAAAAGATACATTTGGATTTCCATGTATCCTGTAACTCAGCTGTTGCTTCATGCTTTGCTGATGGTGAGGAATTGATGCCATTTACTTCTGTGTTTAAAGCATTTCAGTTAGGCTATCCTTTGGTTTCACTTTTATTTGGGAAACGGTGAACTTTTATCTTTAAATGTCTGACTGATCCACACTTTAATGACCAGATCGTTGTATCTTAGGATGGCATTACATTATCCTGACTTTTCCTTCAAAGACTGTGAAATATGTGTTCCTACAGACCCTCAAGGGTGAAGAGTTTTCTATAGTGATCACTTTTTGGTGCTGCCTTTCAGCTAAGGCTACAGCCACCACAGTTGAAGGCCTTGAGGCAGCTGTAAAGGAGCTACCGGCTACGGCTGACCGACAGTATGTAGCCCCACTCCTAGGCTTACCATATTTACTCGGTTAGAAGTGCCAGGCACTTAGCAAATTTGAGTGGATGTTGCTTCTATCTGGAGGTAAAAACAACAGCTTTTAAATATTTAATCTGCACCACTTTACATGTCCTAAACATGCATTTGTGTAAAGCAACATAAACTAAAATAAGAACCCGTTTAATAAATCAGTAAATCATGATGCGAAAATACGGTACTCAGAACTGGCCTATGAAAATAGGCTTAACGGTAGGCTACATTGATGTCACAACACGGATTTAATGTCCTGTGCTACCAGAATTGAAATATTCGTCATCAATGACGATGTCACCAAAATCATCACAATCAGGTTCACTTTCTTCAAAACTTGACTCAATCCGCCACACACCAACCTTAGGCTACACAAAATAAAGGAAGACGAAGGAGGAGGCAAGCACCATTCAAAACCTCATGACGGAAACTACACCGACTTTGTCGCAGAGCAACCATTTCAAAAAGTAGACGATGAAGATTGGCCCAGCATGAACATCAAACAATACTAGGGAGAAGCAGCGGCAGGATCGCTACTGGAGGGAAAGGCAAGCGAATAGAAATATGGTGGCAAAAGGAATCCACGAGCACAGCTGAAGTACGAGAACTAAGAGAGGAGCAGTTGGACAATTTCATGAAAATCACCACCGCAGTGAAAAGAGATTTAAGATTTGAGAAGCGTGGTGGACAAGGTCCAAATTTTCCAAAAAACACGGCTCATGGGCAGAAAACAACTCATCTTAGCAGCAGCTATGGACCAATGCAAGAGGTCCAGCCAAGAGCAACCATGGTGAGACAACCCTCAACCCACCAAGCAGCGGCCAAGACGTGCCGTCTTTAAACTATTGCAGAATGTGACAAGGATGAACCAATGACTAAGTCGTACCTTCGGGGTGCAAAAAAGTTACACAAACACAACACCACACACTATGGCCTGTTATAAACTAAGACGCACCTTCTTGGTGTAAGTGCGAGTGTAATAAATGCAACTGCACCACAACCACACACGCAGTACATATCAGTGAACTAAGACGTGCAAAGCAGTTGCTGAAATCCACACGTCAAGATCAGTGCAAGTGAAACTCGACTGAACAATTCATAGACTGTGTGGAAACCACGGACAGTGAGACCGCATTGAGCAGTACACAAAAACATGGACTGTGAACAAGTCAAGACCAAAGTGATAAAACCACGGATTTGTGCAACAGTTTTTTCTCTAATTTTTCCCCGTTTTTGGGGCTTTTCAAAATCTTAAATAGGTTAATCATTACATAGATTATGATTGTAAAATGAACAAGAGGTCCATCAAGGCAAAACAAATTGTACATAGAGTAGCCTACCTTGGGGCGACGACGCCTCACATTTTGTGGAGAGGGAGGAGCGTTTGAAGGTGCAGGGTCCACTCCACAAGGTCCCACGTACACACACGATTCACCTATTCCAGCACAGTGACAAAGCGATGAAACATGGGCTCCACCAATGTAACAGGGTCACGTGTAACATGTCAGTAAATCGTTTCATTGAATAGGCTTTCTTATTTCATCAATTTCTTGCCTGTCTGGGATCCCAGACACATCCCAGCAGCATTCATAATTTTAATGGTTAAATTGGCGATTGACCAATATTGGTATTGGTTACAAGTAATATAGCTGATATTGATACGGTATTTGTATTTTGTTACAAGTTCAAGAAGTCAATTGGCTTTTAAACTTCCAATCTTAGATCCAAAAGAGATAGAACCATGCGGTTTGTGGCATTTTGATAGCGAATGTCCTCTAGAGGAGCTAGATACCAGATTCGCTTCGATAACAACCTTAAACCGGTTATCGACACTTTTTGATTAATGAGAAGTGCCGGATTCTTAATTGATAAATTGCCTTTTATTTTTAAATAAATAAAAAATAATTCAACAGAGCATACTTTCTTTCGAGGAGAAAAAAAGTTCTTTCCTATCCATAGTACGTGTTTTAGGCCTAGCCAGGAAAAACCAAAATTTAATACGTCTAATTAGAATTAATTAGCATACTTTGCTTGTCTAGTTTTTTTTTTTCACAGCAATTTTCAATCATTAATTAATCATTAATCATTAATTTGTACTGCATTCAACCAGCCTTGTTTTTGGTTGACTGAACCACCTTAGTTGATGGTAACAATAAAACTACCTACTGTATGTCTTGCTGGCAACTAGTACTGCTGGCTCCAAATAAGGAGTTCTATTTGCTTGCTACGTTGTAAAGCCAATCTGATTTATTTGAACGTTTTTCTAGATGTGGGTACATTCTAAAGTAAGTCTAGCTTGCCAGCAGTTTTAAATACTCGATACTTTCGTTAGTTAGGGTTTGTATAAGATTTCATGTGATGCCTTCAAACAGCGGTTCGATTCGATACCAGGAAAGTATTGAGTAGGTACCGAAGTATCGACTCCCTCTGATTGTCCTCATGGTGTTGGTATCGGATCGAATAAGCTAAAAATGGCAGCGATCAATCCCTAGGTAAGGATACAAAATAAAAATAAATTTCCAGCGGCATCCCATTGACTTGACTCACCTTGGCAAGAAAATCTTCGTAAATCACCATACCACAACCGCTGTTAAAGGGCGTGGCGTACAAAACAATGCATGTACGGGGTCGCACCTGATCGCCCATAGTCTTTCCGAATATCGCCAAGATCTATGAAACTGTTGAGCCATTCTCCGGCTTTCATTACGGCATTTTTCAGCTCGTACTTTGTTACTTCTTGTCTGCCGTCTGTAAAGCTTTCATTTAGGGTTTCATCTGGGTCATACAACTTTAGCAATTCCACAGAAGTTCTGCGAATTAAATGGTAAATAGGGTTAGAATAGAACATAAAACATCAGACAACGGTTAGCACAATAGACTTCAGTTCACATGCAACTGTACCTTCCATAAGCCGAGGTCTTGTTGTTCACTTTCTGGGTGAAGTTTTCCTTGAAGTTTGGTCGGCAATTCAATCAAACGCTTCTTCCGCTCCAACGCTGTTATGCTTAAGCCTCCCAAGTTTGCTGGCCGACACTTAATATATTATCATTGTTAATTTGGTTAGAAACAGTTAAATTGAAATGAGGAAAAACTGTTACGACTTATTTGTTGCTCAACCAAAGATACAAATTTCTGATTGAACCAGAACTCCATTGTGTTAGTTCGAACAGATTTGTTTGCATGAATTTTTTTTTTACCATTCGCCCTTATGGACAGGACACCACAAGCAGCAGTAGTTACCGGATGCCGAGTTTAAACCTATGAATAACAACATGATCTGGAAAAAAGAAATGCGTATAAAACTATGAGCACTAGTAAATGTTTTGAGGAACCATACGCTTTGATATTAAGTTATTCAGTCACATTCATATCTGATCCAAAGAAAACTTCCATCTTAATTTTATCTCCATCCTCTGTGACATAGCCTTCATTAATGACGGTATGCATCTCCTTAAGCATTGCATTTAGGGATTCTTGCAGCACAAATGTAGTCCTTATCAGTTTTCACAACGGCCAACACAGTGGTCTAGAAAAATTGAAAGGAACAAACTTCAACATGTGCACTTTCTTCCGTAGAGACGATACTTCACAGGATTATAATACACACAGTACTTTTAATACTTTACGCATAAGGTAATTTAAAAAACAGTAGGTAATTTAAGCACAAGAAAGTGCAAACACATAGACTTAACTAATATCCGTTTTGCTTTTAGAGCAAAAAAGTGTTGTACAGGAGTGTGCGGGTCTCAAACTCTAGCATGATGCCGTTTTTCCAGTTTGTCACGTCCAAAATTTGCCATCTCTGCCGAGATGCGCAAACTGTGTGCAAAGTATCGTCAAGATGATGTCAAACGCACGGATCAGTTACTGCTTCTTTTTTCCATTACACACATTTGGCCAGCATCGCTCAAGGGGGGTCGAATTGGAAGCATGGTCATCAAATGATACATTTCCAGCAAGGTTGAAGCTGCTGAAAATAGGATTATGAATTTGAACTTTTGAGTTGTACTGTGCACCGTACATCAGCTGTTTACTAAGTTGGTACTGTACCTAAAAATGAAGTTCCTCACGACTATAGTCATCAATGTTACGTTCACCATTTGAGCTCACTGATAACTTGCAAACTTTCATTTGAATGACTAGATGTCAGTTCTTTCATCGAGAACCACGTAGCTCAAAATCACCCAGTTTTTCGGTTGATTTTCAGACCATCACCTTCTAACTTGATTTTTAGCGAACAAGGTTTGTTACTGCCATTTAGTGCCTACAAAAAGTACATGATAGTTTTCAGCATTTCACTCGGATACAACTAGGAATAGGGTAGCAATGAGTGATGAGGCCCACTATGCTTTTGATTTACATCACATACCTATTTCGGACGTAGTCGGCTAAATCCTCAACAAAAGACGTTCCTGGTGTTTCACCGGGAACTCCTTTTAATGGATTTAACTGGTTGTTTACCATTTCACGTCCCTCAGTAATGACGTGCAACTTTGGCAAGGATGGAAATTCTTTGCAAAGTTCTTGCAAATGTTGATTTGCTCATGGAGTAGCGATCTAAAGTCAAAACAAGCTGCAAAATCTTTTGCTTGTTGTTAGCACTATGTTCATAAAAACGATTACCACCTTCCTGGTAAACGTGTTTTCACTTGCTGCATCTTTTGGTTCGCCAATGAAAAGTTATAGTTTACGTCATTTTTGTCATGAACAAAAAGCAAATCGGCATCTAGGCCACAATCGGACAAAAACCACAGAGCACTTTCGGCAAACTGAGTTGCTTTGTGAAGCACTGTTCTTTTGTGAGTGGGTGACGAATCGTCCCGCTTTTTGACTTTGTATTCAAAAGGGCGAACACCATTGTCCTGTGATAATCCAAGCTGTGTCACTACTCGAGACAAGCAGTCGTTTTCTTCACACACTTTTTTTTTTTGTATATGGAATGCTTTCTCGGTTTCTTCATGGATTCATTTTTCTGTGTTAAGGCCAGTTTTTCACGATGGAAAACATCCAAATAATTTGTCAGATTGCTTAAAGCCTCCCTTTTTTTTTTTACTTTGTTTCAAATAATGTACTTTCAAGTCCCTACATTTGTTAATGTACAGGTTCCTTGCTGTGCTTCCAAGAGACGGTGTGCTTTTACACATCTCGCGCATTTATCACACAAAATAATAACAAAATCCTCTTTCATGGAAAGTTGGTCTGGCACGAATTTTATTAACTCCGAAATGTACGTTTGTGGCATTCTTTAATTTCGAGCTATGCAAAGTAATAAAAAAAATTTAATCTTAAATTTAAATCATCTTTGGAAATAAAGTAACAGTTAAGTTGTTAATGGCCATAGCCATGGTTTGAAACAGGCAACAAATAGATTAAAAGAAATTAGTTGGCTTACACGGTGCACTCGTCCACTCAGCTTAGTGTGACGCTACCACTTGTGTTCAAAAAGAAAATGTGGCAAATTATCTGGGAACGCGAGGAATTAATGCCCGAACACCGCTGTACGATTTTTTTTTTGTCCACTGAATTCTCAAGGTGGCCTGCACTGAGGAAAATGACTTCAAGGCTGGTACTCTACTAAATGTAGAAAACATCTGACGGCACCTTAACCCGTATAGCATTGTCGCTTTTCCCACAGTTTGATACCTGACACCGGATGGCATATAGCAGGTCATCCTCCGAGTTTTTTAAAGAGGTTTGTGACGGTTTTGGATGGCTAAAGCTTTTTGGGCAAACATTATTTAAATGTGGGCCTTGGAATAGTTCGACGCCTTCACCAAGTACTGCATTCTCTGTATAAGATAAAATTACTGTTAGGTAATTCACCACAATAAAAAATTATTTTAGTGTACGTGTAAAAGTAAAAACTAAACCATTTTTTCTGTGTTAGGCTACAAAAGCCCGCATCCTTAAAATATACGACTCGCAGTGGCGTAACTACAACGAGGCAGAGGAGGCAGCCGCCTCCGGGCCCACCGACTTTGGGGGCCCTCCCTTACTGGCCCGAATTTAAAATTTGTTTGTAACCGCAAAATGTCAGAAGACAACTGTTTTCACGAAACTGTAGCAATATCTTAATAGTTTCGTGAAAACAGTTGTCTTGTGTTGAAAAAACTTAGTTTGATTTTTTTATGACGGGTGTGGGGAGGGGGCTCCACTGGGCTGTCGCCTTTAAGTGGCAAAAAATGCAATGATTTTTTTAATGAAAGGCGGCTTCCACTGGGCTCTTGCCTTGCGTGTCAAACCTGCATTTCTGTTTTTAATGTAAAGAACCCGTCACCGGGCCCACCTCACGTAGCAATAACTTTTTTTCTATGAATGGGGGGGGGGGGGCCTCCACTGCACTGCCGCCTCCGGCCCCCAATTTTGAAGTTACGCCCCTGACGACTCGAAATATAGTGCTTTGTGGCATTTAAAATACAGTCGGTGTCTAACCACTGCATTACTTTGGAGTCAATGCAGAGGGGATGAGCTAAGGTAAGAGTGTCATTTTAAATCATCTACATCAGCGGTTTTCAAAGTGTGGTCCGCGGACCGGCACCAGTCCCTGAAAGGTCAGGCGCCGGTACACGGCGAACACCTGGACAAAAACATGAATTTACCGTTAACGCTCAGATAGACAAAAGCCCACTACTAGAATTTGTATCAAAGTTTTAGCTTGTCATACATTCGGGTAAATGCTCAACCTTCTAATTTAATCACTGGGTGAAAGTAACGCTACTATTATTGTAGAAACAATACCGCTGAAAATTACAATAGCCAAATATAAAAAAGTATAGCTCACTGCAGTAAATGGTTGCAACAAGCGCTTGTCGCCCGGTGTTACTGTCGCACATGCGAGCTTATCACTGTGGGCTCCTGGCTGTTTGTGTAGGTATCTAAAAGCGAGCCCAGTGGTGAGCAATCGATCAGATGCCACTTGGTAAATTCTATTTTATTCTTCCATTCTTAGCGACATTTATTGTTAGTTTAGATCTCTTATTTTTGTACCAAATACGCTCAAACAACCCCCCGCGGTGAGGAAAACAACCGAAATTTCATTACATGTTGATTTTAAACTTAACAAATTTTAAATTTTTTAATTTGTCGTAATCTCACATGAAAAGACAGCAAATTATACAGGGTGTCAGATAAGTCATGGTCATAACTTACATGGTATGTAGTGTTCATCCAGTCGAACAAAAAAGTCCATATAAACACAGGTCCGGAATCGCCGGTTTCCAAGATCCAGTGAACTTTGTCCCACAAAACACACGCATTTTCAGCCAACATTCAGGGGCAGCGAGCTAAATTCAGAAACGTAAAAAACAATGTCTTTTAAAGACAAGTGAAAAATCCCCACTTCATGAGCTGTGCCCAGACATTCCCCATGTGTTGAGCACAAGTACATCTCACAATTACAGTGTCTGGTTATGTGTTTGTACGTATTGCCAGAGCACAATGGCTGTTAACCATACCAATCAATAGATGGCCGACATGCATTTCATGTATGGCCGGGCCAATGGAAACGCAGCAGAAGCTGCACTGCTGTACACTGAGACCTACCCAAACAGAAGGCATCCAGACCGTCGTATGTTTGCAAGGATCCACTCACGTCTGTGTGAGCGTGGCTCATTCGAGATCGCTCCACGAGAGGGAATACCAAGAACGGTCCGAACTCCTGATCTGGAAGAGCGAGTGCTACAGAGAGTTGACGAGGACCCGGGAACGAGCACACGGCGGATTGCCGCAGCAGAAAATGTAAACCATGATGTTGTCTGGAGAATCCTTCATGAACAATTGCTGCGTCCTTACCACCTGCAAAGAGTGCAAGCCCTAGACGAAAACGACTATCCGGTACGGGCTGAATTCTGCCAGTGGCTGCATCAGCATTACACTGCTAACCCTGTCTTCCTGCATAATGTATTATTTACTGATGAAGCTGGATTTACCCGTGATGGAATTGTCAACTTCCATAACACCCATGTTTGGGCTGATGGAAATCCCCACGCGATCCTGCAATCACGGTATCAGCGTCGGTTCTCCATCAATGTGTGGGCTGGTATCGTAGGGGATGTTCTCATAGGGCCGCATGCTTTACCCAACAGGCTTGCTGGGGATTCATACCTCACCTTCCTACGAGATGACCTACCTGGCCTACTCGAAAATGTCCCACTCATGACACATCAGATGATGTGGCTCATGCACGATGGGGCACCAGCCGACTTCCAGCTTGCTGTCAGGCAACACCTCAATGAACTGTTTGGAGAGAGATGGATTGGCCGAGGCAGACCACGTCCATGGCCTCCCCGATCGCCAGACCTGAACCCATTGGACTTTTGCATCTGGGGCTACATGAAGGGACTCGTGTATTCAAGAAACATTGAAACCGAGTCACAACTGCGGCAACAAATTGAAGCTGCATTTCAGCAAGTGAGGCAAAACCAAGGACTATGCGAGAGAATCCGTGCATCCCTTAGCAGAAGAGCGGAGGCATGCATCCAGGCAAATGGCGGCCACTTTGAACAACTGTTGTGATATCGTGGAGAACCGCCCTGCATCTTTTCAGGATTCAACCAATACCTCCTTACGTTCCCATAATTTTGTTTCCAGCGAGTTTTCGTTTTGTAGGTTTCTCAGGAAAAGAAACTAGTGACTTATCACGAATGGATCATGGCTGGATATGTCCTCACACCACTGACTTCACACCAGGGGCCAGTCACTTGATCCGAGAGCAGGCGGCGGGAGCAGCAGCGATCAAGAGAGTTGGTGGTGGTGGTCTCTCGCTCCGCACGCCTCTCGGGTCAAGTTATTGGCCTCTGTGACTTCACACAACTAAATTCGTCTCTTGCGGGGCACGTACTCATCATTTCGTATTGCTTAGACATTACTTATTTTTAAGCCTCCAGCGGGTGCCAACATGGTGTGGCACGCTGAATGTAGCAGAGTGAATCCCAAAAGAGCGCAGTGTCTTGTTGTGTGAACTGGCTTTCTTACAAAATACTAAGAAGACGCTTCTACCGCTTTGAGGTAAAGGGGGTAAACACCACCGCATATTTCCAGGCTGGGAATATTTCACATGTCTTTAAGAGACATTGTTTTTTATATTTCTGAATTTAGCTCGCTGCCCCTGAATGTTGGCTGAAAATGCGTGTGTTTTTGTGGGACAAAGGTCACTGGATCTTGGAAACCGGTCGATTCCGGACCTATGTTTATATGGACTTTTTTTTTCGTCTAGATGAGTACTACGTACAATGTAAGTTATGACCATGACTTTTCTGACACCCTTAAAGCTGAGGCTTGTTAACAAGCCGCAGTTATGTCCTCCTACAGGTCTGAATGCATATGTGCATGTGTCAACCTACCTATGTAAGACTGGTTCATCCGCAATTAGTATCATTATTATGATTATTTATTATTATTATTATTACTAGGAAACAGGCTTTGGGCCTATTGTAGGCGGAGCGAACAAAGCATCATTTCAAACTTATATTTAGTTTTTATTTTAATGACGATACCACATTTGTTAATAATTCTTAAAAATCTAGGTGCAATACTTAATGGGCCTTGTTGGGAAGTTTGCCTTTTGGTGTGATGTACTACTGTTCTTTGCTGGCCTTTTTCTTATTTTAGCCTTTTGTTTTAATGTAGGCCTATGTTACGTGTAAAATTTACGTTAACAAGCTTTCGTTTGCTCCAGCATTTAGTTTTTGTTTAGTTATTTGTAGCCTCTTTTCACACCCAACACTGAAGACGTGGGCCATCTTCCCGAGTAAAAATAAAACGGCACGTATGGCGACCGCTGTTTGAGCTCCCGCTGGCAACAATTCTTACATTATTTACAGAAACTGCTGTGCAAAATGTAGTTCTTATATTAAAATATTAATAATAAGGCGTTTAACTGCAAGTCAAACAATCATCAGTACGATAGTTTTTAACAATAGTCAGAAGATTCAAAAGGTTCACAATACTGCTTTGGTATAAGATTTGGCACCACCAGCAACGAAAATGTTGAGCTGGCACACCTCTATCATGCAATGCAAGATATATTATTTCCAAACTCTATGACTGCAACAGCGATCTCTATTATATAATCTGAAAGAACTAACCATCACAATTTATGTTAAAAGTATGTTTGCTTTTAGACCTAGTTTTAGGCCTAATATTTAGCGTTTAGGCCTAATATTTATCTCCGATTTAGTGTCGTTATAGTGGCTGGAATTCCAGTCACTATAGTTTCGTTAGTAGCAGCTAACAACGGTGGTTCGAGATTAAGCCTCTTCCTTCATGCGACGCAACACGGTTTTGGTTTCGAGTCTTTACGTTACCATGGCAACCAGGAAACCATAAACTGAGAGAGGCGGGCTTATTATTGTTTCGTGCTTTCGTGTTTCGTCTGATGTCAATATCGGTTTATAATACCGCTTGGCCTTGATACGACGATTTCAGGTTTCATATTCGGGATTCCCATCGCTAGTGTACACGCCACTTTCGTTGCCATGTTGAACTGAATAATCTCCAAGCATTCTTTTTTTAAATGAACTAACGTGTGTCGTTAATGGAATCCTTATGTTTTTTATGGTTGCGTTTGTTCCTGTAGTGGTTAAAATGCAACGGTCAAATGATACTATTTCATTGAGTTACGTCGAAAAAGATTATTAGCTAGAAAGAAGCAACCAAAATTTAATTTGCCGTGTTTTTTGAAGTTCACTTGACTACCATTAGCATGGTGTATGCTTCGTCAGAATTCCTTAACTATTCAAGACTCCAAATTTACAATGGTGAGTGTTAGATATTAATTCGAAAATTTTAAAATTTCTTCAGTAATAATTGTTCGATTTACGTCAAATTTTGGCTCAGCAATACTTTTGGGAGTATAAAGCGTTGTGCAAAATTTCATTTCAATCCGACTTTTCGTTTGGGCTCCACCCAGACTAAAAAAGTGCAACCAACGGACCAACAGACCAACATTTTACAATTGGGTGTCCGTTATAGGCTACGCTTCGCTCGCTCGCTCCGCCAATTATTATTATAAACAAATACTTAGCGAAAGCTAGAAGCTTGTTGCTGGATAACACAAAAAATTAAGGCTTAAACACAGTATGATGAAGGCTGCTCTTGAAAGTTTACTGTGTTGCAGTTAGTAAAAATGCTCGCAGGAAGTCCATTCCATTCGTTGATGGTAGCCACAGAGGAAAAGTTTTTTCTCACTTCTAAACGCACAGAGGGTTTTCTAACTTTGAAGGGGTGTCCTCTGGTTCTGGATTCAGTCCATCACTGATAAAGACTCTCTTCTTTGCGTCTGGAAAACAGCTTAAAAGTCTCAACAATGGCTCCACGCTTCCTTCGGTTAGCCAAAGTAGTTAAGTTGAGCCTCATGCAGCGTTCAGGGTAGCTTAGTGTATTGTACTTGGTGAGTCTTTTGGTCGCTCGCCGTTGAACCTTTTCCAGTACTTCGACATCCCTCTGCAGCCATGGATGCCAGCTCATGTTTGCATATTCCATGATGGGCCTGATAACACTTTTGTAGAGAAGGCAAAAGGAATCGGCATCTAGTTTTGGAAAGCTACGCCCAACCAAACTGATGACTTTAAAGGCCATAGCAGCAGCCGTAGCACACTGTTTTGTTAAACTAAGATTTTCAGTCACCCAGACGCCGAGGTCCTTATCTTTAGCCACAGATTCCAGAAGTTTGCCATTGATGTAATACTGGTGCCTTGGGTTATTATGACCCACATGTAAAACATGGCACTACGCTGGGTAAAGTTGAAGTTGGAGATCTTTACAATTACTCTCCAGGATACGGATGTCTCTCTGGAGTTCACGGCAGTTAGCGATAGTAGGCACAGGCCTGTAAAGCTTGACGTCACCACAAATTTGAGCGAATTAGAGGAGATGCCAGCCATGATGTTGCTAGTGTACTAGGCGAAAACCTTGGGCCCCAGAACAGTGCCCTGTGCAACACAAACAACAACGTCTGTCCATTCAGAATTACAGCCTTCAACAACAACACGTTACCTACGGCCGGATAAGAATGTAGAGATAAAATTAATAATTTCAGGTGGCAGACCAATATTAAGGAGGACGGAGGTAAGTGTATTGTAATCCACGCTGCCAAAAGCATCGCTGATGTCAGTGTAGATAATGTCAACAGGCATACAAAGTTGTCGAATAATAAAAGGCATAATAAAAGTTGTCGAATTGTTCCTGGCGTCAAGAAGGTTCGTGGCACAAGACCTTCTTTTGGCAAACCCATATTGGTCTGTATCAGAGAAGCCACTGTTTTGCAATTCATCATCGATCAAACTGTCGACCACCCTTTCACAAACCTTTCCAGTAACACAGGTAACGCTAATTGGCCGATAATTTGCAGGATCGGTTTTAGACCCTTTTTTTGTGAATAGGCGTAATGTTGGCCAGTTTCCAGTCTTCAGGGACAGTTCCAGACTCAAGACACTTATTAAAAATACATCTTATGGCAGGAGCAAGATGAACGCCGCAGAACTATAGGACCCACGGGGAAATGCCGTCGGCCCAGCAGCTTTATGAACATTAAGGTTTTGCAGCATATCAACGACCTTGTTGGTGCTGACGAAGTCGCGATTCATGGGTCCCTCAATACGGAGTGGTTCAGGGAGTTTAACAGTCGTTTTAGTAAACACGTTATTTAGAACGTTGGCCTTATCAGCAGCAGAGGTGATGATGGATCCACATAACTCGGAGGTGCTGATCAGTTGTAGCTGCTTTTCTCTTTTACTATTAATGTACCCAAAAACAGCGCGGGGTTCCTGTCCTGGAGTATGGAATTGCATTTCTCCGTTTTATATGTTTTAGAGCAGTAAAACTGTTCTGAAAGGAGTCTTCAGTCTTTGTAGCCTTGTAGACTTTCTACAAATACTTTTTCTGTTTGAGCACACTGACAATATTTAGCGGAAGAGGAAGAGGTGCCCTCTTGAAAATACTGACTTGCTTTGGAATATGAAGGTCAGTTTGCAGGTGAACAGTAACTTTGAAAATTTCCCAACATTCGTCGACTGATTTGTTTGCAAATTCGAGATCCAAGTTGAAAGCCCCAAAAGCACTGTTCATCTCCGTGTAGTTCCCTTTCTTATAGTTGATGTGTGTGGGTTTTTTTTTATTTCTGGAAGAAGAAATAAAAACATTCCAAGAGAGAATATCATGATCACTATTACCCAAAGGGGCAGAATGATAAACATTAGAGACGTGGCAGTCATCTGAAGTAATAATCAAATCAAGAATGGCTGACTGTTGGTTAGGAACAGTGCACGTAGGCCTAACAACATGTTGCTCCCAGCCGTGTTCAAGAATCAGTTCAAGGAAGGTTTCGTCAAATTCCTGGGCTCCGGAAGCGAGTGTGTTATCATCCCAATGAATAAAACGTGCGTTAAAATCTCCGCAAAGAATGCATGGCGACTGGAGGTGGAGGCTGCGTAGATAGGTTAAGACCTCGCGATCAAAGTCTTCACCATTTGTCTCCACTTCTGTAGCAGCAAACAATGTTGAATGGAGTGGATGCGTGAACCTTGATACACAAAGTTTCAGCCAAGTGTCCTCTAAATTCGGAGACAACACTCAAATCAAAAAGTGACTTAGCAAGGACAGCCACCCCTCCATGAATGGTACGTAGTCTGTCGAGTAGGACAATCTGGTATCCATCAGGAACTAATTCTTTGTCTAGTATTGTGGGATTAAGCCAAGTTTCAGCTAATAACAAGAAGTCGACATTGCGCATTCTGATGTCAGAGAACAAAGTTCAAGACCTTATAATCGTTTGTAGACAACAGCAGGGCAGGGGAATTTATTGTTCACAGACCACGTTGATAGTGTCATGGGCCACAAAAACTGGCCTGACCTGGTACTGTTAAAACCTTTTAAAGGA
>JAHWFP010148330.1:0-12517 GCA_023313725.1 Lithobius niger
TGGCCGATTTTCATACTGTGAGGGTTCAGTGGGGCGAGTTCTTGCAGACGATTTGTGGGCACCAAATTACGTGTCGCAGACACTTGAAGAAAATTTTGTCACCAGTGTCAAATAGGAATGAAAAGTATAAAGTTTCAGACAAACATAGCAGTGTACCTGTGAACGAAACTGATAGGACTGTCATTGACGTTAAGAAAGACGAGATGGGAAGAAAAACGAAAATTTTAACAAGTTTAAAATTAGTTTTTACTATCCTAAAATACTTACCTTCAGTATATGCTTAAATCACTTTGATTTGGCTATTTAATGCCCGATGCAATTTAAAACTCACCCCGTTTTAAATCTCCATAAGATTAGTTTAGCTAATCCTCCCTAGGGTCGCTAGTGGCGCTTCCCTTATATTCTGGGTTTAGTACCCTGGTTATCACTTCACTTCGACCGTTGAAACACACGGTTAGCAGCGGGTTCGTGAAGCGGGGAGGATGGGTGGGTTCTACTGAAGGTAAGTATTTTAGGATAGCAAAAACTAATTTTAAACTAGTTAAAATTTTCGTTTCTTACTATCTGCAAAATACTAACCTTCAGTATGTGCTGACTTTGTCCTATTGGTAGGAGGGACAACACGAACCCGCTAAACTTGGAGATTTACACCTCATTCAACCTAGCACACTGTTTACCCAGTTTATACGCTGTGCCAATTTGATAGTAAGTGTCAACTTCCAACAAAACATGAAATCCTCCACAACCACAACATCCTTGCACTGTCTATGACTGACCACTCTCCATTGCGCAGAAGTCATTGCGTTGACATTCCCCATTTTCCACCGTGTACAAGGCTTTTCACTGGAAATGAGAGTTCTCCCGTATGGCAGCACCAGTCACAGTTGAAAACTCGTGTTGAAGGATGTCCATTGAAAGCGAGATTACCCGCGTGTTAGGTGGCTAAGACCCACAGTTCTAGGTCCTCAAGACTTGGTAGACCCACTTCCCTGATCTGAAGTTTTCATTGCCCTGGGTCTAGGCACAACTTCGGGTCACTGATTCGTCAATTTGGATTCCACCGGGAATGTGAAATCACCCCCGGACAACGCTTTGAGACAGTGACAGGCCTTTGAGACTCATTATCTTTTCTGGACAATTTAGCTAGCCTACTATGTTTTCTTGCTAAGGCAAGACCCACCAGGAAGACTGACTACAGAAAAAACTCGGGCTTGAAGCTCTGTAAAGCTCATTGGGAGTGCTTACAGGTCCGTTAAGACAGAAGGGGGAAAAAGGTCAATCCCTTGACCTAGTATTACCTTAGTCCAGCATCAGAAGAGATATGATTTTGGCGATGAAAAGACTGTATTAATAGCCAAATTATAGGCTTTGAGGTGTAGGAAACCCCTCAATCAATTTGAAGAAGATTACTAACACATTGGACAAAGACAAGAACGAAATGCCATTCCCTTACCGTAGAAACCAAGATTTCCTTCACATTTTTTAAAGTTTAGTCCCATTGACAGAGAAAATGCTTGCCCGTCACCCTGTCAAAAACCATCATCTTGGAGGCCAGTTGCCAAAACTTCCACCGTGACGATGAAGCGTCTCAGGTAAAGGGTGGGTCATCGTACCATAGTGACATGGAAGATGTACCCAGACACTGGAAGAGGAACTGAACAGAAAAGATTCCGCGAAACTCAAGAGATTCCTACCTTCCAACATACACACTTCTGCAGATCATAAAGCTTAACCCTTTACTTCACCGATGTTTACAAGAACTTTCATCCACATTTTCTCGTGAAAATAACCAGTTTCAAATTATGTTGTATGTCCGTAATGAACTATAGCACATATTTTTTTTTTAATTCTAAAATTTCAAGACTGCTTCAATACTATGCCTTCAAAAATATAACCTAACTGCTTAATGATTATGTTTCAATAATTTGACGTGCGAGATACCAAACGCGTAAAAATGCGTACCGGTGAGATTAATGGAGAAGCGTATAAAAGCATATCTGTGAAGGAAAGGGTTAATTTAAGAAAATTTCCCACTGTAAATTGCTGGTGCCTTCTTCATGACCTCTTCACTGCTTTACAATAAGAGTGTTACAACTTCACTGTGCCAGATTATCTGTTCACTGTGAAGTGCCACACAATTGTGCAAATGTGGAGCCATCTCAGTTTGTACCACTGCACTTGGCGAAGCTCCTTACAGTGTCGCTTTCTCCTGTGTGTGGGTTCTCTATAACAGCAACTTTGCTCTTAATACTTATTAAACTCATCACTGTGCAGCTCTCATTCAGTGAGAGTCATTAGTAAAAGGCCGAATCAAATAATTGTCCGATTCGACTGCCTGCAGCAATATGTTCTCGTGACGTCCTTTCACCTCTCGATGCGCTGACATCGCGCAGGTAGTGGGGGATGAATGTATTGTGTATTGTGGATGAATGTATTGTGTATTACACGCAGCCACATCATCATCTAGAGGTGTTTCCGGACGTGACGTGCAGAGAAGCACGATTCCAGTCTCACACCCCTTACAGTTAGGGGAGTGGGAGTGGATGTCGTGGGACCCGAATAGATTCACTGCTCATTTATAAACACGAAACATGGAAGAGGTGGCCCGAGGCGCCCTCTGTTTCAATACGACCTTTATTCCCGGCTAGACCTACCTTTCCATGCCGTTGAAATGGTCAGTATTTGCATCAACAGAAAGCCTTTCTGTAGCGTACTTCTAGAACACTTGACTCTCCGTTGAAAGGACCAGATGTTCCACATTGCGCCTTATATGGCATCACTAACTGATGCGGCGAGCAAACCACTCGAGGTTCACCGTGAGCAGGGAGGCAGATATGAGGCAGCAACGGGATTCAAGGTGTTATGAAATGTTGGTAGGAAGAAGGTCAACAGAACGTTCAGCACCTCGTTGCGACGAAACAAGTTGTAGATGAACAAGTACGTTCAGACAAATTACACCGCTACAAAACATTTCACAACAAGGGACACAAAAAACCGTTCCCTTTCTACACTTCCGTATCACCGAAAGGTGTTCTGTTCTACGGAAGTAAGTCACACAGTGAAGGTGTTCCTGTCGGCCTGAAGAATTCAATCCACTGAAAGAAGTGAACAGAATGTCACCAAACTATAAAACAACAGTTCCCTTTGAGAGGGGGGGGGGGGGGAACAAACAAGGTCGATGAGTGCTTATTGAAACTAAAGATGAAAGAGAAAAGGGCTTGTGGCAAATCGCCCATACGTCGAAAAATTGTCAGTATGCTTCCCCATTGAAAGAAAACAAACCTTTTTGAAAGAGAGATGGTAGGGCTTGAACGGAGGACCCACGTAGGGACGTAACAGCCCGATAACGTCCTTTCAAAGTGACGCACATTAACCCTCGTTATGCTAGGGCGTCCTACCTACACCACATAAGTAGGCAAAAGGTGGGAGACAAACAAATATTTTCGCCTGAAAATTCTAGAGGATGGTGAAGGTGCGATTAAGCCTCAGTAACATTCGGAACATTTCGTTGTACTATCTTTCATCAACCGAAGGTGGGGAGAAGATTGGGTGACGTAAATATTCTATCCACCTAAAGTGCGTCTGACGACATTGGTGTCTACATTTAAGCGAACCCAGTTCCAATTTTCATTCCGAAGAATGAGGTCAAGAAAGAGGAATAATCGTGATAATATTTATCGCTGTCAAGGAACCATGATACGTTTAGAAAACCTCTGGTAAGAACCAGTTTCATTTACACACTTGTAGACCAGTGAGTTACTGTAACATTGTGGCCCTACACATCCTGAAAGGACATCCCTTTACATAAAAGTCAATGTCACACGGGGTATGGCGTGTGCAGCTTTGCAAAGCAAAGATGAATGTCCGATTGAAACCATGATGGGAAGCTAGCGGACACCAAGTTCCAAGTTGGACTTGAAGGACGAGTGCAGCGAAAAACGCATGTCGTAAAGTAGAGAGAGACAGTGGTTAGGGGTGGTGTCCGAGTCTGGCATCATACCACTGTTTTTCATACATAGTGTGAAAGTTCACAGAATTGGAGAAATCCTTTGGAAGCAGCCAGGAATTGCCTTTGAAAAGGGTAGTAAAACCTTCATCACGAACGCATGAGCTTCCATCCGAAGCGATTCGTTGTACAAGGGCGGCCTTCAAAATCCAAAGTTCCAGTCAACCCTTTCATCACGAACTTTCATTCATCTAATATCATTATTACTGCCATTACTATGAATTCCATATTCATTGACAAAAATAGGCCTGCCATCGCGTGAGTTGTGCGGCCCAGCTCATGGCTGGATTTACCACATCAGAGTGAAAGAGTGGGAATGTCCACTAGCTCAGCTGTGGGACATGGGGGGGGGGGGCCCACTATTTGACTGTGGTATGATGACATGCCTCAAAAAACTAACGATGGGCTTAAAAAACGGACATTGTGCATACCTGTGCATGGAAATGCAGGATGCAGTTGAAATGATTTTATTCAGGCCTCTAGGTTTTAGTCGTTTGTCAATTGTCAGAACATTCGGAGGGTGAAAAATATGTATGCAACTCAGAATGTCAACAGGATAGGAAAAATCATGTGAAAATCCGTAATTCAAGTGATGTCGAATAATTTGTGGCAATGTTTTGGGACTCAATCAAACGTGACCCATAGAATCCTTGGCAACGTTGAGTTAGTAACTTAGACAGCAGTTCACAATGTTTCTAAAGTTGAAATAACGATTTATCCAACTCAGAAATAGGGTCTTTAATTACTTCATTAATAGTTTCACTCGTATCCTTCCTTGCGACCTTGCCCTTGGTTTTTAAGTGGAGTTTGAGCATCTGGATGCATGCCGCCTTAAATTCTCTTCAGTTGCGACAGTCCTGCTCTTACTCCTAGGCTGCGGCTCAAGCGTCTCCGTTTGCCCAAAGATTATTCAGTTTGACCCTTTGCTGTCAACATAACATTACATATTTGTTTATATACTGCGTTTGGTTTATTACGGTCATCACCACATTGATGTAACACAACATTCATGAAACATTGAGCAATTCCACCTATTTCTTTTAATTTTCGTCAATACAGCAATAAGAGACAGCTGAATGCAGAAAGGTTAACAGGAGAAGTGATTTCAGCCTAGTGCTCTTTAATTTCCGTCCATACTGTGAAAGAAATGGCGTTTGAGCGTAAGAGCGTATTGATTTCCACCCGGTGCTCTTTGATTTTTCGCCTATTCAGTAAAAGTCAGAAACTGCGTTTTGGCATATTGATTTTCGCCCAGTGCTCTGAAAAACGCCATTAAGATAACCAACACAAGAGGCACTTACCTGTCGAAGAAGTGTCATTTTATTTACCACTGTTTTCCGTTCTACCTGACGTGGTCAGAAAACCATGTGGAAGGACCTAAATCAACATAGCTGATGCTGACCTTTGAGCTGTGCGTCATCGATTAATTTGGTGATTTTTTTAGAGCTAATGTCGCATTTAATTGCCTTGCTGTTGCAACAATTCAGCAGTCTCTTAGGCTCCGGCCCGATCGTGTCCGTTTGTCTAGAGACTTTCACCAATTCTTGATCTTTTAGGATCATTAGGCCCTTAAAAATCTGCTTTGCCGCACATTTTGACAATCGTGTCCTATCGGCAAGCAGAAATAATTCCCTCGCGACGTCATGTCATCATTTGTAGTTCCGATCATGCAAAATCGCAGCCAACTCCTATGGAGTCGCCTAACGGATTTATGGGGGAGGGAATTATTGACACTTTATCAAACAACCTCTGATCTTACGATTTAATCTTGCACTAAAACGTAAATAAAAATAACGATCGCATAATACAGCAACGATACTATATGCATGACGCTACAACCAAGGACGCTAGGCTAAAGCAGTCAACATGCAGCGTCTAGAAAAGAATTAAAAAATTAAATCAAATTCTTCCGTTTTATTAATCAACCAAAATAAGTTGAAATGGGGATTACTAAAATTAACAAAATTAATAAAATTAAACTCCATCTGCTTTAAACGAAAACGAAAAATCATCTTTAAGACGGCCAAAGATCTTCATGCTATCGAAACGGAGAGCAACATGCAAGCAGTCAAACACGTCAGTGCGAATTACGCAATAAGCCGTGCGTACGCCAGCTGTAGTTCAAATGCATACAAGGATACGTGCAAGTTTTTAATGAATAATAAAACTTCCCAAGTAAAAGAATTCAAGAAAGAAGTAGCAGAATGACGTCCGAGAACGAAAATTAAAGTGATCCACACGGAATCAACAAGAAGGACGATTTAAGAGATCGTGCAAACTCTTCGGCCTAACGCAATCAGGTTAGTTAAGGCATAACAATAAACTTCAAAAATACTTCTCATCCGATAAAATGTGTCTTCCAGTTTGTCTTCGGACATCCACAAATTAGATTCACTGCAATTTCCGCACGCAGGGTGAAAGTTCTGTGGGGTCTTCTTGCAAGCGCAAAACAGAAAACGTTGCCTATGGCCACGATTCCACAGAGCTTTAAAGCAACCGCCATCTTGGTGGCGTTTTGGGCGTTTTCTTGGCGTAATTCGCCAAAGAAATAGCAAATAGAGCATCCGTGTGTTCTACACAGATGCCCGAAGTGAAGTGATAACCAGGGTACTAAACCCAGAATATAAGGGAAGCGCCACTAGCGACCCTAGGGAGGATTAGCTAAACTAATCTTATGGAGATTTAAAACGGGGTGAGTGAATTGCATTAAATAGCCAAATCAAAGTGATTTAAGCACATACTGAAGGTCAGTATTTTGCAGATATTGAGAAACAAAAAAATGATAGCACGATCCGATCGTTAAGTCTCGGCCCCATAATGCATGTATTTCCTCACCGGCATCCAACAACGTCGAGAGAGGTGTGTCGTCAGTTTAGGTAGGTTCTCAGTCATGACATCTGAACGGGAGCAAAAACAAAATCGTCCGTCGCCGCGATACGGACGAATTGCCTTAAACGATCAGGTCACCCTTCACAGTTGACAGTTGTGCTAGCCAGGTGACATCACGAGACGATATATGTGGACATTCACCAACTAAAGGTCTTGAAAGTTGATCACGTGCATTTGATAATTTACGGAGTCACGGCAATTTTGTTCACTGAAAATGGGTCATCCCCAAACCGACATCGCTTCAAATCAATGACATCAGAAAATCATTAACATTGGGAGAGCCTCTAACGTCGGCTTCAAGACAGAATTTAAATAGACGCATAAAGCAGTACCGTCAAGGCTGACGACAGCCGACTCTTTTGGATCATCCTGTTCTTCAACAGCAGATTTTGGACCTGATGACAAAAGTATACGGAATCCATGCAAAGTTTTGGTTTCCCCTTTGAGAAAGATGTAAATGAAATGAAAGCAATTACGAATTGAAGGAATTAGTAAAGATCGAGAAGAAAGAATTCATCATTTGAAAGAAAAGAAGGGAAGGAAAGAGTCGACGGTGTTCTGAATTCAATGAAGCTGACCAAGTTATTGGGGACAGGGATGGTCACGTACGCCTTCCCTCCTTTTTGCCTGCTTCAACAAGTATTCGACAAGATGAGGTCCTAACAGGGTCTTTTCTCATCACACCATTTGGCCAGCAGCCTCGTGGTTTCCGAACTTAATGGAATTGAAGAAAGGAGAACCTAATCCACTACCCTTGACGGAGTCTTTTCGATCCCAACACAGAGGACGGACGATCCACGCATCGGCAGGAATGCTATGCCTTCACGGGTCGTTACTTTGAGGAGCAATCTGACACAAGATGGCTTCTCCAGAGAGGTGGCGGACAGACTCCTTCCGCGCCATCGACTATCGACGGGGGAAATGTACAAAGGACGGTGGTCAAAGGATATAGGTTGGCGAATATAGGGCAGCAGTGGTGGCAAATCCAATGATTTCAAAGCTAATTGCAGCGTTTGAGAATGCTCGACCGGAGACGAAGAGGTAATTTCCAACCTGGGACCTCCCGCCGGTTCTGACCAGCTTAACTAAACCATCGTATGAACCACTGAGTACGGTGAGCAGAATTTTGTTGACACAAAAAACTGTCTATAGTTGCACTGGCGTCAACGGCGCGCCAAAGTGAGATGGCGGCGTTCACTAGAGATGATAGCCTTATCCGCTTTCCTAGATCATCAGTGTCGTTGGTGTTCCCAGCGAATTTTATAGCAAAAATTTCCAGACCTGACACGATACCAAAGCCCATAGTGATCCAAGCATTCAGTGGTAAAGAAACAAGAAGCAGCGGAGGGAAACTGCTGTAAAGGCTTTTATCCAAAAATCTAGATTGGTTAGGATACCCAGCACCAAAGATCAAAAACTCGGGGAACAATTTTTTTTCTTAGCGCTCAGTAGCACTTTAGGCCTATTTCCAAAGCCTTCCACTTTAAATTGTATAACTCCCAAGAAAATGGTTCAAAACGATCACTGTCTTCACTGTTTAATAGCCACAAACTTTATCTTCAACTCTGCGAAAACAGAACTTTGAAATTCATCCCCTACATTTAACTACAGCTAATTGAAAAACGCTCCAAACTGAGAGCACCGCACGCAATCGCCGATCGCCATTTTCCAAACAAAACTTGTACATTTGTAATTTATATTTTTTTTCTCAGGCATAAAGCCGACCAGCTTAGTGTTGTTGTAGGGGGCTGCCAATCGGCACTTAACCACATATATGTACTGAGGACCTGCACTCTACGTTTTTATTGTGAACTTCAATATCGGTTTTGGTTTGTTATGAAAACTTCGACTGCTCTCTTGTCATTATTTGCGGCTGTAATAATGTTGTAACCTAAAATGCGTTTTAGCATCTACATACAAGCTGGTTTATTTAATCTTTTGCTTAGTGCTTTAAAAAGCAATTTATTAACGTAACTTCTTCCCACAAACTCTACCTTATCCAAATCGAGATTATTTTTACTATTTTATTTTACCGGACATTTTCTCCAAAATCTTGTTTTTATTTCTGAGCTCCGACCATAGCAACCTCATCCAAATGTATATAAAGCCTTTTCTACTATTAACTTCTGCAATAGATCAGTAACCATCCTTCTATTAAACTTGAATAATATTTTTAATAGCAAACTCCGCCCCCCCCTCCTTCAATAATGTGATGCCTAACATCGCAGTGTTCGATAAAAACTCCTTCAAGTTTGTATTTCCGACGTGCTCATAGCAAAGCTTATGAGTACAGCTTTAATTCGAGCCTATCCTTTTTCAAATCAGTTAAAAACTCAGTCAGTTACAATCAATCCAAGTTCAAATCCAAATGACCGTTTCCATCACGATCCATCAATCCGTTCCAGAACCCCAAAAGCTCAACAGCTCCAACGGTCCAAAATCTAGCCACTCGGAGCTCAGAAGCTCCAGCCTATCAGTATGAACCCCCTATTCCCTCCCTTATGAAGGCCCATTCAGATCCTTACAGTTCCCTTTAAAGCCCTCACGTGGTGCAGCTTGGCTCAGGAGAAAGCACAAATTTCCCTCCTCCAAGGCAGCCTGCCTCTCTTGCCGCCAAACCGTGCAGTCATCGCAGACGGCCGCTCCTTCCCTCTCCCATATATACCCCTGGTCCTGCCGTTCCACCCTGAGCGTTGCTCACTCATCTCAAAGGCTAGAGGTTGCTACGACGGTCGGAGTGGAGATGTCCCCCTGGGTCCGCAGGTTGCCATGCCGGGCAAGGTAGCAGTTCGTTGGTAACTAGTTTAATTTTTTGAAAGTATTCTTTTGGACTTCAATTCTAAATTTATAGTTCTTAAACTTAACTTCTAAACTTAACGTCGCCATCGGCATTTCTGGCCTAGAACGTCCATAACTTAAGGGTTTAAGGTCCCCTTCCTAAAAACCGGCTTTTATTTCTTATTTATGTTGGACACAGGTTCTTCTAAATAATCAAAATGGTTTAATCGTAGAGCTTAGACGTCTTTTGGGTTGTGTACCAGGTTAACCATTGAGGTAGTTTGATCTCAAGCAGTGGCTTTTGAAACATAACTTGTGACTATTTTACTAATGTAAGGTGCATTCTGGAGAGTCCGGTGGCTCAAAACAACTTTCGTAGTGTATGAACTTTTAATTCGTTCATTTCTTGCCGATTTTATTATAAATCATCGTGTGCTTTATTTAAAGGTTTTAAAGATTCTTTTTGTAACATATACTGTTCCAAATGTAGTGTAAAGTTAAACATGTTTTATTTTTAAAAAACTTTGCGTTGTTTTAAACAACTGTCTGACTTCGAGTAGATTTAATTGTATGAGTAAATAACTAAAACCCATTTTTATTTAACTCCAAGCCTGCAATTAAACACCCATCGTGGTGGCAGTGAACTATTAGATAGTTAGTACTTGAAACTTAGATAGGGCACGGGCACTCCCCTCCTAACTGTGCAGTAGCCACTGCAATGCTGTAAAACTCCGCAAAAGTAAAAACAGACACCCTGAGTATTAACTAAGAAGATCGCCAGTACACCAGATGTCGGTGCTCACCTGAAAGGCACCTAAAGAGACAAGTAGCGCCGCTACACTGCAGTGTACGATACGAGAGCTCCGATACTACTTGGACAGGACGGCGGAATCAGTCCAGAGAGTGCAACACGGAGCATGGTGTTTGCCACTGTTCCTGGACATTTACACAGCGTCAGGGAAAGTGCTTCACAATTAAGTCTCGCCGTTCAAGCCAGGAAGCTGGATATGTCTGGTAATAAAAAGAGCACACGAGCTGAGCCCAGCACATTCGGACACTCCATGAGAAGTATGGGCACACGAGCTACGAGCCTTGTCAGCCTCAGGGGCCTATGGCTGTGGTACACCTCTGGACGAGGTAGTAGCAGCTGGGGCATGGAAGAGTAAAAGTACCGTCATCAAACATTACTTGCATGACCCGAGTGGTGAGGGTGGAGTTGACATAGTAATGCTACACGTCGTCGCTGGCTCAAGGAAGCACCAGTCGGCGAAAGTGTGATACACACCAAGAAAAGCCATTAACAGTCACACCGTTGGAAAGCTAGATCACACACGGAAAGAAAAGGTCGTCATGGGTCTAAGAATGCCTTTCAGACGATGTATCTACAGTAGAAAGAAGAATTAAAAGATATATAACGAGGTGAGTTATTGAGGTGTTTAACTGTATGTTAGATTACTTTGACAAGTGGGCTTGTCCTTTCTTGTTTTATTGCCCACCTCCTTTCCAACAAAGTCAGCATGTATACTGGAGGTATTTTGCAGATAGTAAGAAATGGAAATTTTAACTTGTTAAAATTAGTTTTTGCTATCATAAAAATCCTTATCTCCAGTAAAACCCGCCTGCCTCCCCGCTGACAGAACAAGAAAGGTTCCAAAAGTGAATGGGGATTTCCCCTGGAGGCAGGCGGCTGCAGCGGTAACGCTGGCAGCGCGCCTAGCGGGAAATGCGTTGAATTCAATAAATTTAAGAAATTTGATTGTTTTGAGCTTGGGAAAAGCCAAATTAAGCAAATTTAGCATGTATACTGGAGGGAAGTATTTTTATGATAGTAAAAACTAATTTTAACAAGTTAAAATTTCCATATTTTTGGGGCTCGTCAATATACAACGAGCGAGTTACCCACAAGAGGACAAGGTAGTTCGTCGAGGCGGCGTCTTGTTGCAGCTTGAGGGAGGGGCACAAGTGAAGAGTTTATGTTTTTGCATTTAAAAAACACAAGACGGGCAACAGTACTGTGATGACGGTTACTCGAAGCGACCACTGTAGGATGCCGGAACGGAATTAAACTTACTCAGGATGCACTCGGTGTAGGGGGATAATTAGTGCGTCCGGGAGCCACCCCAATGCAAACCCCACAGTTTAGGGACAAGCTCTAAAACGTGCCGTGGTGGTAGTCTAAGGGTTGCAGGAATTCCAAATGTACCTTAACTGATGGATCAAGGCTAGAAGTCGTGGTTCAGTTTTGGTGTTGGTTTAATTTAACATTTGAGCGATGGTGTGCTCTGGCTCGCCTGAAATTCTTGGGCGACACTAACCTAGGCTTAAGGCCTTAAATGGAACGTCAACGGCATTAGGCTTACTTGTGGAAATTTAGATTTATAAGTTTCGGGAAAATTTGGTTAAGTTGATGACTGCTAAATTAAGTAGCAACGGGGTTGCAGTTGTGAACTAGCAACAGGATGGGTCAAGTTTGAGTTTAAGTTGGGGAAATGGGAAATTGGGGAAAAATTCTAATGTTAGGGCCGAAATTACCTTTTGATGCGGGGAGTTGGAGAGTTGGAGCCGGAATGGAATTTTAGGTTAATAGCTAATTGTTAAGAGCACCCGGCGGATGATCAAGCGAGCTCGAGCGTTACAATTGATTGAATTACGTACAGACAAATCAGCGTTATGTTTTGTTACAACAATTGATCAGATATCGATTATCGACTAACAATTGAGTATTAATTTTGACAATGGCACATTACAATTTGACGTCAGGTGGACTTCGGGCTTGGGAGATTTCACAATGACGTCAGTTGTGACCTTGCTGGGGTGGTAAAATTCCAACGTCGAAATCCGGAA
>JAHWFP010148332.1:0-17108 GCA_023313725.1 Lithobius niger
GGTTGCAACAAGTTATCAAATTGACACCTTCCACTTTACCACACTTTACAATCAAGTTAATCTTAGACTCAATCTTGAAACATTCTTTTCCTCTTGCATAAAGACAAGATTTTAACCTCCAAGGCTCCAAGTATCCATTCAAGTATCCAATGTAATTTCCCCAGCTTTACCAATCAACAGAAAAAGTTCATGAAAATAAATGAAAAAACTCTTCTTTACAACGTAACTCCTCCCTCTGCCGTTTAAGCACACAACTCGCCCTCCCCTTTAGTTATCAGTTTCCGAATATCATATTTTAATAGTTTATATGAGCAGTTCTTAAAATAAATAATTACAAAAATTGTTCCTGTCGACTTAAATACACTCAATTACTCCGTAGTGAATTTTCCCATCCATGCTCCACAATTCATTCAGCCTCTTCCCTGTACTCCGCCTATCTCCTCACTGCCAACATGGCAGCACGTACGCGATGTACCTCGTTACTTCGTTTTTAATGTTAAATTTTGAATAATGAATCCAATTTATCTATTTTTGCTTCGAATTGTGCGTTGTATTTTTTAGTGAATTATTTTAAAACTGCTTACCTTACATTTCTTAGACTTTTAAATAGCTTAGATACACGACTTCCATTTGTTACATTTGTGCGCATTTTTGAACTGTCCGCCCAAGACCAGGGAAAGGCCGCCAAGATTAATCCTATTAGCCAAGTTAATCGCACCTACTAGTAGTTCGAAGGTTAAATGAAAACTAGAAGATTGCTACTAGCGGTAGCAATCTTCAAGTTTTCATTTAACGTCCAAAGTATTATTCGGTGCGATGAACTTGGCTAATAAGATTAACCTTGGCGGCCTTTCCCTGGTTGAATGATATCACTACTTTGAAAGGCCGACCCTTTTTGTAAACTTGGTGGCTTCTCTTACCAGTTTTAGTTTTGGGTGGATATCACAACTTTGGGTGTATATTATATATTCTCCATTGTAACATTGTAAATCGTGCATTGTGTAAATTGTAAATTTATTTTAATTCATTTTTTCTTAACCAGGAGGATTAAAAATGTTTGAATTATTATATTATAAATTGAACTTGCAAGTCGCTTCATAAGCAGGTATTACAGAGTAAAGTCACTTGAATAACACGAATTATAGTTTCGTGATTTCTGTGAGTCAAATTAAACAGTCAGATTAACCACAGACTCGAAAGACTCGAAACAGGTAATAAACAGGTAACACCAAATGCACAATTCTATCGATAGTTACTATGAACTTAACTATCTTCGCATGCAGTTCTCGCACAAGAATTACCGAATTGAATAAAATGGATCATAACAGTTTATTGAAAGCCTGTTTTGTTGCAGTGTGGGGGGGGGGGAGGTGCCACGAAACGAACCCTGACAAAGTTACTGACAATCGTACCGGCCAGTGTACTGAGAAGTTCACACACCCACTTTTCCTGACACACTTAAAAAAAGAGTTGATTTTTTTGGGTCGTAGTAAGCAGATTGAAAATGACGTAATTGTAAACATTTACGCCCAGCCCCCCCCCCCCTCTACCGCCAACCTTAGACACTGGCTTACAAACGCTGAATATTGTTGTCCTCACTCACTCAATTAGCGCATCCAGTGGCTGATATCACGGGATACACCGTTTCTTTTCTGGGAGAGGAACGAAGTAAATCGGCGGCCTAACAATGGCTCATTATTGTTTTGTTTTCAATTACAGAAGTTTGATTGTTGACGACTTCTTTGCAAGATAGCAATGATCAGCCTCGTGCTCAGCAGCGATTGTTGTTGTCCCTTTGTAATAATTCAGAGCTGCCAAGGCCTCGAAATTAACAACGCAGCTTAGTTTGATATACAGGATGAGTCAAAAGTATCGACCCAGTGGATTCGGCTGCCGCATGATTTGGTTTAGCCATCAAACAACCATCGATCATTGGTCACTAGGGAGGGGGCCACGTTTTGAGATCATCCAGGGGTGCCCACCATCTTGTCCCTTAAATAAATTCCCCACTTCCGGTTCCTTTAGGAATAGGGCATTGGTCTCAATTTGAGATATATGCGGGCAGTCAATTCATGGTGATTGCAGAAAACAGCATGTAAATCGGGCCACAATAGCACGAGCTATGTCCAAAACACATTAGTACAAATGTTGGGTTCATTGCATAAAATAATATCATGAGCAGCTGTATAAATTGGTTTATTATGCATGGCATGTAATAAGTATAGTAAGGAATAGCAAACGTAACGAAATTGATACGGGTTTACCTAGCACTGGTTTGTATAGCACATGTAACTAACTGGTGTTCGACCTTGAACCTCATGTCGAGGTTTGCACACATGTTTCAACAAATGTGCTGTGTGCCATTCATACATACTGTTTACGTCAACTATTGAGTGGTATGTCCCTTCCCGGGCGTCAGTGAGCAAGAAAGAAATCTTTTGTGGACATTTAGGGCACTAAGTATTGAGATCAAGCAGGGTTGCCCCTCACCCTGCCACCCTAAAATAAAGTTTCCACTTCCGGTCCTCTAGGTCGAATGCCAGTGAGCTACATGTGCACAATCATGTGCTAGCCGAACCCTTATCAATTTCATTACGTTTGCTATTCCCTACTGTAATTATTACATGCAATTAACCAATTCATACAACTGCTCATGATATTATTTTACGCAATAAACCCGACATTTGTACTAATTTGTTTTCGTCATAGCTCGTGCTGTTGTGAACCGATTTGCATGCTGTTTTCTGCATTCACCATGTATTGACTGCCCGCTCATATCTCAAATTGGTACCAATGCCCTATTCCTAAAGGAACCGGAAGTGGAAAATTTATTTAAGGGGGCAGGATGGGGGGCACCCCTGGATGATCTCAAAACGTGGCCACCTCCCTGGTGACCAATTATCAATGGTTGTTTGATTGCTAAACCAAATCATGCGGCTGCCATATCCACTGGCTCGATACTTTTGACTCACTCTGTCTACTGTAGGTTATCAGCCACCTTTCCGAGGAGTGATATATAACAATGTCGAGGCCCGCAGGGCCCAGCTATTGTTATATCTCTCCAGGAAAATGGCCGATAACCTATTTATCACCCAATTTAACGATCTCGGTCCGACAACAATAATATAGCACGCACACAACAAAGAATGACTCGTGCTGACGTTCTTTTGCTCAGAAAGGTCGACAATGCGACAAACATGCCATTGTTGGCAGAAAGCTATCCACCAACAAAAGTTAGCACTGATCAGACTGTTCGAGGAAAACAGGATCTGTTCTAAATTTTAATCAAGGCTGTAACGTCGTTTGTCATTTTAAATCGTTAACAACCTTTACAGTTCAGTGTTATAATGTTTTCGTACAACAAGAAACAATAAATAAAACGAAACAATTTTTTTCTTGCTTAAGCAAAACAAGCTCTTCACGGTGCTGTTCTTAATTTTAATCGAGACTGTAACGTCCCTTTTAACATTTGGAGCAAGCATACTGTTTTTTAATTCATAAGCAGGCGTGATATCCGATATCACTCCTCCTTTTTCATCTCGGTCCTAAACCATTGTTGCAATACCATCGTGTTCCATTGCTAAGGAGGCCTGAGATCGTGAAATTGGGTGATAATTAAAACTATACGCATTTAGCTGAAACATGTATTCTTTCATTTATTTCACAGGAGCCATGGTCCACAACCGTGCGCTCCTATACACAAATTACCATAACTAATACAACCCAATACAACCTCACTACAACACAACAGTCCTACTACAGTCCACTACAATACCAGCACAACACTGTCACAACTCCACTATACCGTCTTCATTTATCTGCATTCAGCACCGTGATGTATGTACTACAGCCGTGCTACTGGAGGACGAAGCTAACGCAGATAACGATGCCACTGAATAACTGCCACTGGATAACTGGGCCACCGGATAATGATGGGGACCATTTGGGTAAATGCTACACCACGACCCCTGTTACCTTGCAAAACCTGGCCAGCCGTCGCAACCGTTGCAATGATCGGTTGCCTGCTGTAGTGGACAGCAACATACTTAACGTCGACATGCCCATTTCAAAGGGTTAAAGGGTTTAACGAGCGTTAACCAATCCTGGTCATCTGCCAGAAGCCCTAAGGCCCTATGTCTGCAACAGCCAGACATGCCCATTTTATTTTACCCATCAACAATCAACGGTTTGGACGATAGTTTTCAATCCATAGCACGTGCACCAGGAATTGTTAGGCACCGTAGCAGAGACATTACACGTGCACGAAAACAATGAGAAGCAATTAAAGTGATTGTCCGGCCTTACTGTCTTTTTTTTTATCAGCTCAGCCGGGATGCAGAATTATTTCCAGTGTTTCCAGTCTGTCTGTAGCCTGAACTTAACCATATTAATAAACAAAAACGGAACGTTAAATGTTTAGAGTAAGGGTCTAAAAGTCAAAACCTAGAAGGAACACGGACAAGCTTTGACAGTCAGGGTCTAGGTGTAAAATTTTGTAAGAGGCTGGTAAGCATTAGACCCTTACTACCCGGTGGTTAGCTTAGATTTAGTCTGTTGGACAGAACGTGTGTATGAACGGTTGTAGCAGGTTTTCTTTGTTCTTAGAATACTGTTATGGAACTTTAAGAACATAATTTTCTTGTGAAGTTTGGCATTTTGTCTTTTGATGCCTTAGACATTTTTATTAAATTTCGTAGATTTACGGTAGAGGATAACCAGTAATGCTCTCTGCTGCGAATACCCTGCCATGTTACTAAATCGAAAAATAATTTTCAACATAAAGCAAAGCAGCAAACGTATACCATACTACCACTAGATCATCACATGAGTCATTGTAGGAGGATTTCCAGTTTTTCGTCAAAATGTATTTATTTCTGACCACCGGGTAGTAAGGGTCTAATTCTTACCAGCCTCTTACAAAATTTTACAACTACACCCTGACTGTCAAAGCTTGTCCGTGTTCCTTCTAGGTTTTGACTTTTAGACCCTTACTCTAAACATTTAACGTTCCGTTTTTGTTTATTAATTCGTGTTACTTTTAGAATTGCAGCTAAACTGTAAAAATAGGGCAGTTGACGGTGAGTTTAACACAGAGACCCTAGGCTGACTCCTAACACTGGCTCGCCAGTGTTAAGAATAGAAACAAATCCTTTAATCTTCAGTCTTGCAGCCGGCGTTTGCTAATTGGCATTGTTGCATAATAACAATGTTTAAAATAATGTAAAACAATCAATCTGGTCGTTTAGAGCTCCATAACCCCTGAACCACTTGACCAATTAGAAAATGCCTTATGAAAAGGGCACATCTACAGAGCAATACCTGTAAAATGAGCTAAGAACCAGCGTTATAGGACAAATAGTTTGACCTGTAGAGAGGACAGACGAAAGGTACATCCCCAGAACAAGACCAAGAACAAGACCAAGAACAAGAAGTTGTCTATTTGGCCCCTCTTTGTATCTCGGGTTTGGCTCGACCGAATTTCACAAATTTTGGACTGCAGACAGGCTTTGACTAGTCAAGGCTAGATTCCAAATTTGGTTTAAAGCTGTTTACTTTTGACGGAGTTATAAGCTCTCAAAGTTGAAAGTTTAACACAGAGATCCTAGGTCGACCCTTACTAATGTTAATCATGCATGAACGCACAATAAAATGACATTGGGATAGATTACCAGACTATCCTAATTTTCATCAATTGGAATAGGCCGAGTCAGAAGTCGTTCGCAAAAACTGTCTTGGAACCGTCGATATTGCGGTAAAAAATACGATCATAGTTTTAAAAACATACCATGAACTGAATCTAGAGAAAGTATTCTGTGGTTGTCGATGCCTCAATTGACCTATTTACTGTGAACTGATCGTTGTGGTATTCCATGCAATATTTCGAATTTAAAACGCTTTTTCACCAGGTAGAGGGTTTGTTCCCGTGAAACCTGGTGCAATGAATTCTTGGGGTCGATTCTTCTGACACGTTTTTCCAAATTTTACTGCTACTATTTCGAGAGGATCAGAAGGGCACAAACACTCGGTCACAGATTCGTGACTACAGATGGCAGCACTGTCTGGCATGCGTCCTGTTTCTTACGTAAGTCTTATGCTTCTAGTCCGATCTGATCACAGATGTGGAGTAAGGGTGCGTTTATGCAGCGACTCGCCTTTGCATTCTCGCATCTAGAACTTAATTGCGATGGCAAAGGTGACATTGCCATGGTAACAACGCTAAATGGATTAGGTAAATCCGACATCGTTTGAGTAAATACTTGCAGTCTTATAATCCGTGCCAATAATATAAAGAATTCCTCATGACGAAACAATTTTCCCAAACACTTCTGAACTCAAGTTATTTGCTGTTTTCGTTGCGAGGCGGCAGACATAAAACCGCAGCCATGTTGGAATTTGAGGTTTTTCTAGCTTCTAGCTGCGAGAATGCAAAAGCGAGTGGTTGCGTAAACGTGCCCTAAGGAGATGTTATACACTTCTCTTTGGGGGGTGGGGTTGTTTTATCCCTTTACTAACTAAACTTACAATACAGTAAAATTAACTCATGCTAAGTAGAAATTAATGAAACAGTCACAAATCACTAGAAACAATATGTGAAATTTTCTTTAACCAACGAAGCACCAATTCATTTTCAAACATAAAACATTACGCTACACTCACAGCCCACAGCCAGATTGGTAGGCACACGAGGTACGGAACTAAGCCCCTCCCTTCCCAATCCTTCTAGAATTAGGTGGCCCCGGAGGCTACATAGCCAGGAAAACAATTTTTTTCCAAGATTTTACAACTCGTAAGTTTATGTTGTTTCTGGTAACTCCGTTCAGAGCTATAGTGAATCTATCGTGAAGCTATAGTGAATTTGAGAATCCCAACGTTTAAAATAGACACACATTTTGGATAAAGTATTAATATTACTAAAAAATGAAAGATGTACAACTTGTTCGAATACAAATTAAAAAATATTTTTAGATATGAAATTTGGAAATTTTTACAAGTGATACTCTTGAATCTGTGAATACTATTTATACCCCTCCCCGCACTTCGTCTATAATGAATGTATGAAAGAAGCAGGAAAGCAGAGTGCCTGGGGCCCATATCTG
Source organism: Lithobius niger (assembly GCA_023313725.1). Lineage (NCBI taxonomy): Eukaryota > Metazoa > Arthropoda > Chilopoda > Lithobiomorpha > Lithobiidae > Lithobius > Lithobius niger. The sequence continues at coordinate 7,098 of JAHWFP010148332.1, forward strand.
CCTTATTTCAAACGTCGATTTTCATAAGATTCGAGCTGTCTATACCATGCGCAATGGCTGTTTGCCGTGACGTCACTATGAGTCACCATGACAATGAAGAACGAGAACAACGACTGTTTGGCCGTCTGATTGGACTTGCCCAGTCACGTGATATGCACGTCACAGCAAACAGCCATGGCGCGTCGTATAGGCAAACGAATTATCACTAACCCGGACCACTGCACTGTGACTGAGGTTGGTGCTAATGACCAAGCTGTCGACGCGCCATTAAGCCTCATCTCCCCCCCTAATCGTATTTGTAAGGTTAATTCACCAGAAAGTATTCGAGCGAATCGCCTTGTGTAACTTCTAAACTTCCACAATTTAGCCCTGCAAGATAATACAAGGTCACTGCAATATCGATTCTTTAAAGTTCTTTAAGTTGGCACCACTACCAATCTTCAAGGACATTTCTTAAAGATCCAGGCAAGACTCGATGTCAGGAAAAAATTTCGTTGCTGGGGCCTTACGTTAAAGACGTGAAGCAAGTTTTACCCATTCTCAACTCTGCCTACCGCCAATATCACACTATGTCACAACTTTTGCGACTCCCACCCTCTCCCAGAAGGTGATATCACAAACGTCGCTCTCCCCCCTTCCCATCCTTTCTACTTGAGGTTTTTTAACCATCCTGGTAGGCTCGTTGTAAAATGGACAAAATTATCATAACATCGTCTTTTGACGACATGTTATGCGAAATGTTTCTGCTGTTAAAAAAAATAGCACTAAATTTATTAAAAAAAATATCAGTCAGTAAAAATATTTTATGAAGTGTTTGACCCCCACCTCTGTTGGCATACTCCACACAGTTCCCTCCCCCTTGCATGTCATTTATACACAGCTCCTATGCGTATCATTAGAACATGTAACACTCTCCCCGATTAAGTGTGCCCTTTGCAAATTCAAGGTGGCCTGGACAAACACACGTTATACGTGCAATCTCCCTCCACCTATTCATATACACGTTTCTCACTTGTAAGAAGTATCTGGCTATGCAGTTTATCTGATATTTAACTATTAACTCTTGTACTATCACAGACTGCACATTAACATTTTTTGTTTTACTCGCTCATATATTCGAAGGTATTGCCTGAGCCCATGCCTATCTGTATATGATGACCCATACTCATCGCAACTGAATGGTTTTTCCCCAGTATGTGTAGTGATGTGATTCATCATCTCTCTAACATGCGAATGCACAATCACAACCACGTATTTATACGGTTTTGTGCTATAGTGCAGCCAATTTTTGTGATGTTTACATCCCGAACAGTTTTAAGTGCGAACCGCATTACTGACAATATACCCCCGTTACTTACAGTGAAGAAAACACACCACAAGTTAAGATATTGCATTTCGTTACACATTGTTAGAAATGGTTCTCACAATTAGCTCACAGTATTTGTGAGCAACAAACAATAATGATTGTTGTGTGCAAGCCAGCAAATATTGGGAACCTATACTTAATTCCCACAAATCCATTTGATAACTGCTTAACCAGTTGGCTATTTTATCTTTAGCACATTTTAAGGAATGGAAGGGGGAAAAAGAGCTGACCTTTAGCACAAAGACAAATTCTAGAAATCGATGTACTATATGCTATGCTGCGGTTGAAGTGGGATACATGCTAGATTGGCTTCCCAGGCAAACAACATAAATAACACCATCCAAACGAGATAGCCATGCAAGTTTTCCTTGACATGCCACTTCAAATACAATCACAAGACTGTTATAGTTTGTTCCACATTATGTTTTCAGAAAACTGACTGAATGACGACTCGTTTCCTTGCACTAATAGTGCAAAAACATGTGAATATAACAATTGTAGACTCAACATAGTTACTGTTACAGTTTACGAATGGGATGTTTACAGATTTTTTGCATTCGTAGTGGAAGAAAACGTGCCGTCATAGAGTCAGTTTTCTGAAAACATAATGTGGAACAAAGTATAGCAGGAGAGAATTCTTGATAAAGGTTCACTTTGTGTATGAATTTACGGGACCCATCCCGTTTGCTAGATATTTGCATTCAGAATCCGAATTTCTTTGTTAATCAGCTGTCGGAGGGGGAGTTTAGCCAGACGTTGACCAAAACGGCGCTCAATGTTTTTACTAAATTTTGGCCCATTATTCAAGAATCGTTGCTGGTGCACGAAAACGATTGAAATGAAAGTTGTTTGCAACCTACAAGGTAGGCCCTACACCTTTTTTTGTTATCTCTTGTGGCTTTCATGAAAAAAGGTCACTTTGGGCCATTTGGGCTTATTGGCGGAGCGAGCGAGCGAAGCGTAGCCTATAACGGACACCAAATTGCAAAATGTTGGTTGGTTGGTTGGTCCGTTGGTTGCACATTTTTAGTCTGGATGGAGCCCAAACGAAAGATCGGATTGGACTGAAATTTGGTACATCGCTTGATACCCCAAACAGTATTGCTGAGCCAAAATTTGACGTAAATCGAACACTTATTACGGGAGAAACAACACATTTTCGAATTTATTTCGAACACTCACCATTGTAAATTTAGAAACGTGAATAGTTAAGGAATTCCGACGACGCATACACCTTGCTGGTTGTACTCAAGTGAACTTAAAAAAACACGAAAAATTAAATTTTCGTTTCTTCTTTCTAGCTGATAATCTTTTTCGACATAATTCAATGAAATAATAACAATTGGTCCTTGCATTCAACCACTACAGGAAGAAACGCAAACATAAAAAACAAAAAAGGATTCCGGTACGATACACCTTAGCATCATTTGAAAAAACGAATGCTTGGAGGGATTACCTTCAGCGTGGCAATGAAACTGGTAGTTACACTAGCGATGGGATTCCCGAATATGAAACCGAAATCGTCGTATCACGGCGAAGCTATACATATAAAACGAACAATACATCGGACGACGTATTTAAACACAGCACGAAACAACATGTCTGCATCTAATAGTTTAAATATCCCTCATTGCCATGGCAACGTGTGGACTCGAACCGTGGTGCATTAATGAGTAGGCTGAATCTCACACGCAGCTGCTGCTTACGAAATAAAATGACGACTAAATATTAGGCCTAAAAGCTACAAATTAGGCCGAAAGGCTAAAGTAGGTCTAATAGCTAACACTTTTTGACCTACAATATTGTGATCGTTACTGATGGATTATAATGTGGTTTTAAGATCGCTGTCGCTGTGCGTGATAGAGGTGTGCGCATCAATATTTTCGTTGGTGGCGTTGTCAAGACTAGTGTAAGAGCATTGCCAACCTGCTGAATTTTTTTAATTATTGTTAAAAACTATCGCTCAGATGATTGTTTGGCTTACAGTTAAATGCTTTATTATTAACATTTTGTAGTCTAGGGAAGGCACTTTGCGCGGCAGTAATTATTGTTGTAAATGTCAGAATTATTAGCGGCGCCAGCCCAACCACCCATCACAAATGTGCCGTTATATTTTTATCAGCGGTGATGGCCTACATCTTTATTGTCGGAACACAGGACTGAAAGCCGAAGACTCGAGTCAAATTAATACAGAAGCAAACCTATTTACGTTGCCTTTTGGACTTATATGACAGACTGCCTGAGCGGGGAATCGAACCCACGACCTTTGGAAGAGACCTCAGCCTCTGGTTCCAAAGGTCGTGGGTTCGATTCCGTGCTCAGTAGTCTGACATATAAATCCAAAAGGCAACGTAAATAGGTTTGCATCTGTGTTAGTGTCAGATGTGGAACGAAGTTAAACAGACACTAAATGATGGAGCAAACGTAAGCCTATTAATATAATATTAGTAAATTATAAATAAGATAGCTTTGGCCTATTTGAAAATAAAGCTAAGATAAGACAAAGGCCTGCAAATAACAACAGTGCGTCACACCTAAAGGCAAATAGCCCAAAATTAGCCGAATGACCATTTATCCTAGAGTTTTAAGGAGCATTAACACATATGGTACAGTCATTAAAATAAACACTAAATATAAATTTGAAATAAAGGTCTGTTCGCTCCGCCTACAATAGGCCCAAAGCCTGTTTCCTAGTTTAATGTCTATAGATGTCTCAAGTTGCTAATTCAATTGCTGTTGCATGTTTTGAAGGTGGATGACTCCTATTTGATTCGTCCAAAAGAGTAGAATGTCTTCTTTGCATCAAGGGTAATTGAAAGGATTTACCACTGAATGGGACCGAGCAACGCCCATTTTATTTGAGGTTGGCAAATGGTTGCCATTTTACTTGGTAGCAAATTTTACCGTAACTTGTCTGTTAAGAGCAAATAAATAACGGTTGTTTCAGAAACATCTCTTTTGGTGGTTGATTAACCTGAACAGAGATGGCTTGGAAAGCATGTTCAGCACAGTTGGTTCCAACGTTATGACGCACTGCAGCATTTCTGAGTGTATTTTCTGGCCATTATAAGTAATTCACTTCTAGCTGTGTATTATGATATTATTATTATTATTATTATTATTCTGTTCTCCTTCTTCCAAACTGTATTTTTTTCCAGCTTCTCTGTCTTTTTTTGCTTGTTTTGTATTGCAAATTATTGTTAAGTATTAATATAATTTTTGTCTGTATTGCTTTCAAGAGTTTTTCTTTGAAAATAGGTTTGTATGTTTCGTTTCTTTTCAATCTGTGTGCTGTTTGTATCTCATTTTTGTCATATGTTGTGTACACACATGTATATTTTTATCTTGATTTTTGATCTATTATTGTAGCCAGATTTTTATTTTCTCTGATAAGTCAGCTCATTTATTCTTCTTTATCTTTTGCCCAAACGAGAGCATCAATGAGTGCATCAATGAGGGATGAGTGCAAACAAATTCAATTTGGTATTGCAATTTGTTTAAAAAAATGAATTAGCTGTAAATGTTGGTTCCATTGTAATTTGTGTTGAATAAACTTACTTACACTTGCTTAAGTACATTTGATGATTTGATCGCTTTCCCACTTGGTCATGTGGTACCAAGGCTGGCTAGGATAGAAACATTGGGGATGGCAAACAAGATCTGCAGCATCTCTGACTTTGGTTGAAGCAAGCTTGCCTACTCTTCCGCATCTGTTGAAAACACCATGTCATGTTTGTGTGCCGACAACTCTGGAGTGGTTATATGGCCAGCAGTGGCATAACTTTAAAAACTATTGAACTTGGTGAAACCAACTGACTGTTTTAAGACTATTCAGCACCCTTAACTTCACTTTCCGTTACTTTGGAAGACAATGTGGGTATGCAGTGATAATAGTTTCTATCAAACTGGAATGTTCCCAATGGAGGAGCAATCAGTTACAGATTTCACCCTTAATAAGTCAACTAGATACAGATGCAAACCAATTTACGTTGCCTTTTGGACTTATATGTCAGACTGCCTGAATCGAACCCAGGACCTTTGGAACCAAAGGTCGAGGTCCTACTCCTGAGCCAGAACGACACGGATCGTGTCAGTGAAAAATGTGAAAACTGTTCACTTGTTGTTGTTGTTCTTCTTGTGTGACACGGTTTCAGAAAAAAACTACTGCACCTACCTAAAATCTGAAACATGATCTTGGCCAGAAGTTTCCCTGGGCTTCATCCTCAGAGGGGCCACTTTTTCGATTGGTCCATCCGTTCCGGAGTTACGGGTCCCTGAACGATCATTTTGATTGTTTTACATTGTTTTAACCATGGCATTTCGGAACAATGCCACTCAGCAAACTCCAGAGCCATTCTTCGTGCACGTGTTATGGTAGCTAGAAACGATAGAATGGCGTATTTATTTCGCAGATGAAGGCTTTCAGAGCTGAGTTGAATTGTTTCAAAGTAGCCAGCAACAATCGACTGCATGCATAAAGCTTTGTTCCTCGACGCCATAGCTGTAAACAAGAACACTACTGTGATCTATGGAGCTTGATTTTGTACAACAACAACAACAACAACAACAACCACCACCACCACAAATAAACGTGGTTATTATCGGTTGGTCGTGTTGTTGGTTGGTCGTGTTATTGACGGTTAGGTTAAGAACCGGTTTCGGCATTTCACTTGAGGTAATGAACTGGTTGGGGTTTGGCGTTTCACTTGCCGGACTTTCGCCCAGTTTCATGCTTTCTGGCGCAGCGCGGTGCTAAATTTGGACCTTCACCACTGCCAAACGGTGCGTTTTCCCCCAAAACTGGAAGAGGAAAACATTACTCAACAGGTAATTCTTAGTCCATTAAAAAAAAATCGGACGAAAGCGAGTTTTTTTCCATGTTCCCTTTACGCACATGGCCCGAAATTCGAAAAAAAGAGAAAAAAAACCTACCTTTAATTTTCACGGAAGGCTTTACAAATTGGTCCCAAATTGTGGAAACTCGTTAAATCATCATTAACATAACTGTAACCAATTAACTGCCCCAGTATGAAATGCCAAACCTCAACCAGTTAACTACCTCAGTATGAAATGCAAAACCCGAAACTTACCTAACCTAACCTAACTGACAAAAACAACAAAACCACACAAAACTGACAATAACAACCCGCCTATCGGAACCACCCAACAGAGAGCTTTGTCTTTCGTCTATGAAAATAATAATGTTGTGGTATTTTGTATAAGCAGTTCATGTATTTCTTTACGAAATTGTTGCACGAATCTGACAATAATAACCCGCCTATCGGAACTGTTTACGAAAAAAAACATATAAGAGGCCCTTCCGGCCAGGCCCGGCAAGGATTTTAATCTTTCTTACCTTTTTTTTTGTTTTTAAGGTTCCTTAGATCGAGAAAAAACTCGTTAAAAAATTAAAACTGAAATTTTGAATTAAAATGCAAAACTACCTAGTGGTGTGGCGCGCCGAAAAATTAACGGCGGCGGGCAGCGGCAGCGTGCCGAAATTATTTTTCATGACCAACGGCGTGCGGAATATTGGGAAAATCATCGGCGGGGATAAATGTTGATCCTAACGTAAATTCCACATTGCCAATTGTAGCATAATACACTCGAATACAATTTTTAGTCCCACTTACGTTTCATAATAAGTATGGTCCAGAGTCGGATCGACAACGACAGCCATATTGATATTAGAGATAACAAATTCATGACGCAACAAAGAACACAACTGACGTCAGAGGTGGCGCATGCGCAGTCCAATTTATTTAGGAAAAGCGGTCTTGGAAAAGCCACCTACATTAAAGGCTGTATCGTATCAGACCAAAAAAGGCAACTAAAATCAACAATTGACATAGAAGCAAGCGCAAGTTTGCTAGGTGCTGCCATCTCCACACCAATCAGCGAAATTTCAAATTAACCGACGAGGGTGCCAAATTCTGCCAACCGATGACGCCACTTGGCAAACTTGTCTCGTAGGTATTTGTTTCGCCTTCTAGCGGAGCATTGTGTAAGGTAAAGATGATACGGCCTTTACTGTAGGTGGCAATTTCTTAAGTGATGCGGAGCCGTACATGAGCCGACTTCGCTTGCTAGCCTATAGGAGCTTGATTAGGTAAATCAAGCTCCAAAAAGGTACACGGATTACAAACAAAAACGTCAAGTGTGCCGTAAAAAACGAGGTTATATGACTGAATTTTCACTTGTTAAAATGTACACGGATAAAAATTGATGATCTTTAATTGAAATAATCAAATGTACAATTGAGAAAATTGCATCTGTTTAGGTGCTGTTCTAAACAGATGGAATTTTCTAAGTGTACATTTGATTATTTCAATTAAAAATCATCAATTTTTATCCGTGTACATTTTAACATGTGAAACTTCAATCATATAGCCCTCTTTCTTGCGGCACACTTGACGTTTTTGTTTGTAATACTTATTTATTCTCACCGTAGCTCGAAGCATACAGGCATTTGTGGTCCAATAGTAGCCACTAACGGGTCCCCAATGTGAAAGGACACAATAGGTACCAGACCCCTAGCACACACCATCCCCTGTGACTTTTCTGGTGATAGCTTCATTCCGTTGCCAACCAACCACTACTCGATCAGTTCTGTAACCTCTTGCGTAACAATATTCATTTCAACCAAGTCTGGTCGAACAAACCAAACTGCAATGTCCTCCACGTACGCAGATAAGTAATAATATAACCGTACCACGATGTAATGACAAAATAAAAAAACGTACCATACCATGGTTAATGAAACACTTCCAGGGATGGCGACACCCTGCCGGTTATGATATTTCCTCCGGCCGATGACATCATTTCCAGTTTTTAACATCACATGTCGTCAAATACGTCATTTCTGACTAATTATGTCATTTCCTGATCCTCCATTAAAATGCGGCGTCATTTTCGATTTCTACCATTACCTTGGATATACAAACATGAAACATCAAAAGTTCCCGATCCTATAATCTTCATTGCAAGCGTGTGACTAAGAAATGTGTGGTATGAGGATCGACATGAACCCATAGGGCCAGACGGACTGTTCATGTTAATATTACTCCATGTGGGTCCATGTGGCCAAATTTGAAACAACTGATCGTAACTATTTTGTGGGATAACCCACGTAAAAAAACGTTGAATAGGTTTTAATCCATTGCGTAAGTGTGGAAAAAAATACCACTCATGTAACGTTGGTCAAGAATTTGGCACAAGTAACGTTTCATATTCAACAGTCAGCAAAGTTAAAAGGCAACAATCTTCACAACAGTTTCTCGCACAGGATAAAAACTTGTTAATTCGGTGCTAAAACGCATGGCTCCAGCTTCAGAAGTAACAAAATATACGGTTTAAAAAGTAAAAAAGTAAAACGCACAATTCACACGAAGGCAGCCATCTTGATGAAGCTGTGCGACGCCAATTGGACGAGTCCATAATGCGACTGGGAGACGGGTGGAGGGACCCATTTTTTTTTCCAATTTTGGGGATATAATAAATGCACAATTCTTGATGACCTCACGTTTTTCTGATTGTATCCAGCACCTTTAAGAGATGAGATGAGATGTTGATGTGTACACATAAATAATTCCATAAAGGGAAGCGATTCTAATAAGAAAAATATGAGCTAATCAAGAATCGTGCATTTATTATTAATCAGCACAACAATTGGAAAAATCCTTATTTAGCAGATTCCATCCCTCTCTCCGTCTCATTGTGGCCTCGTACAGTTGACGTCATACAGCTCCAGCAAGATGGCTGCCTCCTTGTTAGTTTACGCGCACCAACAAGGATATGCTTGCTACTATTTTAACTGTTTAAACCGTATGTTCTTTACTTGTGAAGATGGTGCCGTGCGTAATAGCACCGAATTAACAAGTTTATATCCTTTGCGAGAGACTTCATGTGAAGATTATTGAGTGTGCATTCCGTGTGTACAGTTCATGTTACGGGGTTGTTACTCGTATCTTTCAAAGAAATTGTACGTAACAATCTTTGTTTCAAATGTGACCTGAATGTGTAAACTCAACCTCGTCATCTGATTGTATAATTTCTTTCTCTCAGTTTTACTGAATGGTTGAATTCTGCACTGCAACGAGCAATCAGTGCAATTCCCTCTTCAGTATGACTTCATTCTATGATTCCAACTGCAAGATATACTCAAGTAAGCTGACTGATGGTACTGTATTACCAAGGCTCCTATACGTAAAGGCTTAACGTTAGAAATTCGACGCGTTGTCCACTTAGCCACCGATTCTGCTTCAAGTCTCGCTACTTACACCCTAAAATGAACTGCTCTAACATGCGGACTGAACTGTGAAAGGTACGTGTGACACGCGATAGGTGGACTTTAAAGTTAAAACGCTGCATTGTCACCAAATAATTAAACTTTAACAACAATGGCTTCACGCTACGTACCTTTTTGTTCACTCGACGACAAAACAAAGCCTCCGGAGGTTTAATTTCATGAATTTCAAGCAGAAGAACAACCAAGGTACGTGTGTATTGTACTGTATAATCCACCTAAAACCAAAACTGGTAAGAGAAGCCGCCAAGTTTACAAAAAGGGTCGGCCTTTCAAAGTAGTGATATCATTCAACCAGGGAAAGGCCGCCAAGGTTAATCCTATTAGCCAAGTTAATCGC
>JAHWFP010148338.1:0-16153 GCA_023313725.1 Lithobius niger
TTTAACGTCCAAAGTATTATTCGGTGCGATTAACTTGGCTAATAGGATTAACCTTGGCGGCCTTTCCCTGGTGGAATGATATCACTACCTTCAAAGGCCGACCCTTTTTTGAAAATAAGAGGACTTAATCTGTTCCCTTTTTAGACGTTACGTTCCTTGCATATGCTTTATCCGTTGTTTCCTCCATCTCCCGAATGAGTTCCATTTTCCAACCCATCTGTTTGGTTGGGCGAGGGGGGCGGGGGTAGTTATAGCCTCCCAACCACCGCTCCCCCTCTTACTTTCGTCCCAACTGCTGTTGCTTTGGTTGTTGGTAGCGACTTTGTTGCTGTTGCTTCCTTTATATGTCAATTATCGTTTTTTCACTTAATTTTTTGATACATCCCTCCCATGTTTTTTTTAAAAGCAGTTTCCGTTGTAATAATTTTTCAGGTAGAAGACTTTAGAACTTGTTATGAAAATAACATTGCAGTCCAAACAGTAAGTAGGGTATATTTTAGTTTTCTTTTCTTTTAGAACTATTATTTTTTTATTGACTTTATGGCACCTTGAGGCTCCACGCACACTCAGCCAAAGCCATAGCTCCAGGCAATCCCATTGCTAGATAATCCTATTCGGAAATTCTTAGGATCTTTAGGATCAGTTGACATGAACACACGACGGTGCTGGGCCCTTCGAAACATGGGGAAACCCGGAATCTGTGACACATGGGTAAACCCTGGACCTCTGGCACCTGAGGTAGAATTTGTGCTAACCATCAGGCCACCTTGTCCCACTTGTTGTTATTACATTATTGCAAAGTGATACCGATAAAATATTCACGCTTTCCTCAATGATAACCTGTGGTAAAACTTCACAAGAATGTAACAGGCTGTGTTTTCATACCTGTGACGCATTAAACGCTGAAGCACTTCAGTTTAATCCAACTCTTTATTTTAAGCAGACCTTTTTTAAGCAAATATTAAGCAGACATGGATGGCTCAGTGGATCAGTAGATCACGTTTTTTTTAGTGGATTACTGAATTAAACAATTGACTCACTTTCTAACCACGACCCAGTTAACCCTACTGACACAAAACGCCCCACTGACCCAAATTATCTACTGACTTTTGCAGTGTTTGGTTTCTGAAACGGCGAAAATAAACTGTCAAAGAACAAAAGTGAAACATACATGATGGCTTTCTATTTTCTATGCTAAAAGCATGCTTCTTAACTAGAACACTCTGAACACTCCTACCTCTAAGAGAAAAAAAAAAGAGAAAAAAGACCGGTAGGTTAGTCAACAAGGAAGCCAAAAAGGTTCAATAAGGAAAAAATAAACAAAGGAAAGATGAAATAAATTTTATTATCATCCTAATAGGGTACTAAACCACATATTAATTTTGCACCCTTCTGCCACTCCGGATTTGGCTACCATCTTGGAAAAGTGGCGGCCAAGATCAGTTTTCTTGTTCCTGCTGGAAAATAACATAACCTGTGAATTTTTCCATTCATTCCTCGCAATACTGCATTTCCCTGAAGTTTTCTGGTTGCTTGTAGCCTCCAGCTTGTTAACCCGATAGGGCATGCAGGACGCATCCCCCTCTCTATAAAAGCATACTGACACGAAAAGCAGACCATTCATTTTCCTCCAGCCACTATTCATGACACTCCGTTTCGCTTCCTCCATCTTGAAGATCGACAAGCCAGTTTGCCTGGCCATAGTCGTCCAACCGCAGAACTTCTCCAGCCATAACAAAAAAGTTCAGCAGCACTGCCCAAGGTAAAAGAAAAATGTCTCCGCCAAGAAGGCCTCTCCTCTGCACGCCGATGCATCTGTAGTTCACCCTGACGCTGTTCCCAGCTCTCCGCACACCGAAGCACCCATTTCACCTCTTGCTTCAGTTCGCGCCCTACCACCATCTCTTTTGCCCGGCAAGTCGACTGCTCCTGCTGCCGAACATGCAGCAAACACCGCCGCCACGTCGCCGATCCAAGCTGGTCAAGGCACAACACCCTCCCTATTGAATTTATCGGCGCTTCAGCATGAATCGAAGAGCAATCATCCCACCTTACAAGCAAAGCCGTCAGTGATTCAACCAACAGAATCTGTGACAGCCACTGGACTAAATGGTTTCATTGATGTAACAGAGGGAAGGATAGGCTTATCAACCCCCCTCTACCAGTCCTCCTGAAATTTCTCACTGACCTTTTTACGGAAAGGCTAAAAGGATCAACAATTGTAGTCTACCGTTTATCATTGAACTCAGTCTTCAAGGCAGCAGGCAGCACCAACCTCCTTGAAGATTACCGCATCTCCCCCTTATCAAGTCTTTAGAAATGGAACGTCCTGCAACTCTCCGAATCTACCCTGATTGGGATCTCTCCATCGTGCTGCATTCATTGATAAATCCGCCTCACGAGCCAATGCAAAACTGCCCCACGAACATCCTCACCCGAAAAACGGTGTTCCTAATAAGTCTGGCAGCAAGCCTTCAATGCAGCGAAAATTCAAGCCTTATCAGCAGATCCAGTCTTCTCTCTCTTTGCTCCGGACAACTCCTTTGTAACCCTTACACCAAGAGCAAAAATTAAACAGTCATGTGAACCAGCCAAACTAATTGTTAATCCAGCCTTATCCAAGATCACAAGCAACGAACGTGAGTGTCTCTTAAGTCCAGTATGAGCACTTTGTTACTATATCGCTAGAATCGACAACAACGAGCTTCGTAGAGGAAGCAACCAATTATTTCTACTCTTCAACAGAGGCTTTGGCGAAACTCAGCAGACACCATCACACAATGGATAAGAGATGTCATCTAAGTACATACGAAAACCAAAATATAAATTGTGCTGGCTACAACATCAGAGTGACAGCACATGAATAATATGAGGGCAATCTCCACGTCATGGGCTTTTCTATAACTTCCTCCCAGTTCAAGACATCCTGACAGCAGCCTCATGGTTAAAGCTCTTCTGTCTTCACATCACATTACCTCAGAGAGATGACGAAGCAAGCCAATGGACTACATCGTCTGGGCCCCATCGTAGCAGCATATGTGTCGTCAACTGCCCTTAAGCACTCAGAAACAGAAGCAAGTCCACCCTTAAGATGGAAGCAAGACACTCATCCCTAAACAAATGGACCTTTTCAGGGCACCACCTTTTATGAAAGAGGTGCTGATTCGGCTGTTTTACCCGTATTTCTGAATAAAGTGCAAAGTTTGTTAACTTTTGGGGGAAGCCATGGCTCATAACCCAAGGGTGCCCATCAAGGCGGTGCCCGCCACCTAACGTTGACAAGGTCCGACTGTGAACGTAAATATTCACATGGTTATGTACGTTTTCCAGCGGCAACAAGAAACATAATTTTGCTGGCCCCTTCCAGCTTGAGCCGGCTAAAAATTGTTTTTGTTTTTGCCTAGAAAAACATACATAGCCACATCCGATCGTACCTTCTCTCTTGAGCCTCCTCCCCAGGTTCCCCGAATTTCCTCATTTTGCACCCACAGTTGCCGGCGACAAACTTTTGATGAATTATTACCATCACAGGAATCACCTAACTTCCATCCTCAGCTCAGGCGACCACCTTTGGATCTGAAGACAGTAGTCGGCGCCCGTTTTAAACTCCTGAGCCTCTGTGCCCATGGGCCCGCCTATCGTTTCCTGCACTACCATGTTGATGCAACCTCCTTCGGCCCTTGAACCACCCTAGGACACTCTGCAACCGTCGCGGTCCCAAACCAGCCCTTCATAGGCATCTGATTATTCGCTGCGTACTCATTCAGTGTATGCCACTACTTCCAACCTTGTTTAATATATTATAGTGTATCCCATTTGCACATGGCAAAACCATACAAAAAAGTGAAGTGAACCAATAAAACAAGAATAACCTGTCTACTATCAGAAGAAGGGTAATTCTTGTGGCCAATGAATAGTGGTCCAGGATAGTAGTAGTCCAGTGAACCAATGGCACCCGTTTCCCAACTTTAACACCTCTTGTTACTAGAGAACCGGTAAACGTCCCTCTAAAAAAAAGAGGGGGGCGACCTGCCATACATCCACGAGCCATGACAATATGAGCCCAGGCATCCCACTGAAAGAACGTAGACGCAAGCAACCGCAGCATACAAGGTATTCTCCATGGTCCCATAACCTTCCTTGTGGGCCCATCTGGTCGTCTTGACTTCTATGACAATGACGATAGCCTTTTTCCTGTCATCATCTTTTTCGTCCACAGATGGGCCTACTGGCTCCCAGGAATCCTTTTTTGTTACAAAATTACCACGAAAACTAGCCTTCTTCTTCATCAGTTGCCATTGTCTGTCGGCAATAGCATCGCTGTTTGCAACGTTTTTCGTTTCAACTACCTTCGTTTTCCATCATGACTCCTGTGAAATCCGATGACTCTCAACCCATCAGGCAATTTAGAATGATGGACCAGTCCCCATAGCAGATGGACCAGCCCGCCACTGTGGAACAGCATTTCGCCCATGCAGACAGCCCTGAACATTCCCGTTGCCCAGGATTTTCCTCATTCGATCATTTCGATCCGCATCTTGTTTGTCAGTACCATCGTTCCTATGACTGGCACACTAGGTGTTCCAATTATCGGACAATTTCAGAGAACCAGTGGCTACAGATTCTAAAGCATGAGCAATGGTGCCGTGCCAGATCTGCCTTGAAGGCCCAGAAACGGGCCAGAAACGCTGCAGCAAGTTCCAGGCTCAGTACTTCGAACAATAGGGTACCCAAACCTTCAGAGAAGACTACATCAAAGCTTCCGTCGCACAGTCCAGCCCAACTTCAAAAGCGACCATTGGACCACGTCTGACAACGGACATTCCAAATACAGAGTCTTCAATCAAGTTGTCACCTACTACTTCACAGCGAAAGTACAAATCTACGACCGGCCTCCCAACAAGAACCGGGTCCAGTCTGTAAGGTCACTCATGTGTCTCCACCGGATGTGCATTCAACAATAGCTTCGTCAACCAACACTCGACTTAGTGTGACCAACACCGCACCAGCAGTTCCTCTCACCATAACTGCCTCTTCGGGATCATCCCTTCGGCCAGGTGCTCCATTTCCATCTTTAGACGCTCTACTGGCCTCTATGCTACGAGGACTATAACTTTCCACCGATGATCTGGCCCACCTTGACGTGATCATTGCATCGTTATTGGCAACTGCACCTTCGTTTGCGGACGAATATAACAGCCTTCGAGCTGGAAACACAACATTATCTTCAATGATGGCCTTCCTTCGCGCCTTTAACATAATGCTCGCATCTGAGATGGACCATCTGCACCAAAGAGTTACTTCTTTACAATCAGAAGTCGTATTGGTCAAGCACATAATCCGCGGGCTTTTACCTTTACCACCAACCCACCTTGGCATACACAACACTGTGCTAAATCGAAAACGCGTCGTTTCTCCCCTATGGTCACAGCAAGATAGCCTCAACCAGTCGTCCAGATCCCACCGGCTACAAAGCACCACAACTCACCACCACTTCATAGTCACAAAGATCTGGGTGTCAAGAATCCCCGTGCCTCCAAGCACCAGCCTGTACAGAACACTACTGCAGCCTTCAACACAGCACGCCCCAACAACTTCTGGCATACAACCTGTTCATCTGAATGTCGATCACATAATCCATTCTTAGTCGGCAGCATCATCTTCACCTGATTTCCGAAGGCCTTAGGGCATACAGTGTATGGTAAGTTGATGATGCGACCAATTTCACTCTGATCTTCTCGGGGATCGCCCACTGTTCCGACGTGTCAACCAGACAATTACCCTGCGCTGCGTGTTGCCAACTGGGTGAAGGGGTCACCTTAGGATTTAGGTCTCTTCCATAATCAGTTCTATTTTTCACTGCTTCAAATAACAGAAATTCATTGGTTTGAAGAGCCGGTACCACAGTGATATTAGCCATTCTGTGTTTCTCAACAAACTTAAACTCATTTTCAAATTTCATAGGGAATCGACTGATCTGCGCTCAAGATTCCTTTCGCCACACTTTGTTACCACCCACCGCCCCGTCTACAGCTTCAAAAGATTAAAGACAAACTAGGGACACTGCGGAACCGGCTCCTCAGGACTTCATCTTGTCTGTATCAACCATCCTTTGACATTTCAAAACTTCCGATAAACCACGGCAATTATGATCCGACACGACTGGAACGATCTGCACCTAGGGCACATGCAACTGGTCACATGGACGACTGGCCTCACCAACATCGTCCTCTCATTGACAGTTGGCTTTCAAAAGTGGGCTCCACGTCATAATGCCGTGGGAATAATGTAACGCAACAATATACCGACGGAATAACGCCCCAAGTAAAAATGCTGTTACATGGACAACACTGCATGTGTAAAATGTCATGTGTGTTAATGCCGTACACAATAACGCCGTACTGCCAATGGTTCGGTGGTAGATTAACCGAGCTAGTACGACAAAGGTATTGGCGGCACAGATCATTGGGGATGGGTGGGGGGGAGTAATCAAAAGGTGATGGGAGATCGAGCATATCAGCTTCCAACGTAAAGGTGGGGGTGAAAGTCACACTGCAAAATGCTGCTTGCAATTGAAAGTTTTAGGCTATGACTCGCAAACAATAGTCATACAGCCAACCTCAGTTACAAGGCAGTTGTCCTGGTTGGAAACTGCACCACATATTACAAAAATAGAAAACAATCTTCAAATCTAGGTCTTATCGTATCTCTAACTCCCACAAAAAATTAAAAACCTCCGGACTAGGAGAGTTGGCAATGTAAAAGGAGAGGGCGGAGGGGGAGGTGACGTTGCCAACGTTTCTAGTCCTGAAGATTTTAATTTTTGCAGGAGTTAGAAAAGATCTAGATTTGAAGTTTGTTTGGCACTTTGGAATATGTGGTGCAGTTACAACCAGCACAACTGAACTGTAACTGAGGTTAGCTATTCGACTATTGGCCATTGACTATTTGCGAGTCATAGCCTACTACATTCTATTGCAAGCAGCATTTTGTAGTGTAACTTTCACCCACACCCTTTTATGTCGCAAGCTGATTTGCCCGATCCCCATCACCTTTTGATTTCTTCTCCCTCCACCTATTCCCAATAATCTGACCCGCTGATAATTTTGTCGTCCTAGCTCTGTAAGTCTATCACCGAAGCATTGTTACGTCATTATTACTTGTGGCATTGTTGGCAGTATAGCGTCATTGTGGAGGCGTGTGGAGACACATCTGAACATTCATCGCTGAACTTTGGCGGATCTACTCAGAGCTAGTGTCCCTTAGCTACACACTAAACCGCATGAGGCGGTACTCCCGCTGCCCAGACGCATGGTTTCGAGTACTCTCTCAACAATAAATGTGAGGTAGCACCTTGACAGGATATAAATCTGGCCTCTTTCTCCTAGCTCAGCTCTTTCATTGTGTACGACATTAACACGTGCGGCGTTTTACACATTACATTATTCATGTGATGGCATTTTTACTTACGGCATTATTCCCGCAATATATTGTCGCACAGCGTTATTCCCGCACCGAAATGACATACCTTTAAAAAAGCTCCCGTTCCACGATCTTTGAAGATATCACGTCACGAACATTGCCAGTGCTTCCTTCTTCACTCAAGGTAACGGCAGCCATCCTATTGTTTAGCTATTTTACCTTCGCCCAGAACATGTAGAGAATCCATTAGTTTTTTGCATTTATCAAAGAACGAAGACAACAGCAGAATACACGCATCGTACGTCTGTCAACAAATGGCCGTCACTAGGACCACTCGGCGCCTACCTCATGATGCCTGAACAGAATTCGTCTCCTTCATTACCGGGTCTTGGGCTTCGGGATGTTGTCCTAAACGTGGCTTCTAACCTACACGTTTCTACCCTCCACGTTCTCCGGAACCAACAGATCCACGAGTCCATTGCTTTGTTTCGAGGGTTCATAACCAAGTTAGCACCCCATCTTGGTATTACCCGTAAGCCTAAGCCGATCCGTCCGAAACCTGTTCAGTGTTCTCGCGGTCCCTCCTTCCAACATCATAACAACTCCAGAGAGGACTGGGTTTCCGGTCCTTCTGCTCATGCAGACAGATCTGCTCGTTCTCCTCTTCGTCAGAATAGAATAGAATAGAATAGAGAACCCGACGGTGCAAGCAAAAGCCAAAAAGCACCCACCCCCCCTCCCCCCAAAACCCACACACACACACACACCCAAACCAAGGACCAACCACCAGGAAAAGCCTAAGCAAGAAAACGGTCCAGCCGACTTTTGAAAGCATCAAGCGAAGTGGAAAGAACAACCGAAACAGGAAGGGCATTCCAAGCCTCGACCACGCGTTCTGAGAAAAACCGGTGCCGAACATTACCAGAGGAGACACTTCCACAGAGTTTGAGGGAATGCCCCCTGGTCAAAGTGTGAGAGACACAAAAAAAGTCGGCTGCCTGGACGTCAATAAGGTGGTTTAATATTTGGTAAGTGAGGATAAGGTCACCCCGGAGGAACCTGGTTTTGACCGAGGTCAAGTTTAGTTTGCGAAGTCGTTCATCATAAGACAAATTTTTGAGGGGAAGGCACCATTTAGTGAGGCGGCGTTGACAAGTCTCAAGACGGGCGAAGAAAGAAGCAAAACAGGGGCGGCCAACCTGAGAGCAGAATTCGAGCGTAGGGCGGAGGAAGGTTTTGTACAGGAGAGCAAACAGCTTAGGTGAGCCAGCAGAGAAAGTTTTAAGAATGTAGTGGGCTTTTTTGAAGACTTTGCCGATGATGTAATCAGTATTGGCATGAAATTTCAGGGAAGAATCAACCAAAATGCCCAAGTCCCTATGGGACGTGTTAGTAGAAAGGGTAGTTTTACCAAGGTGATAGCTGCAGTGAGGGTTGTTATGGCCAAAATGCAGCACCACGCATTTGAGAGGATTAAGGGCAAGACAGTTTTTGGTCGACCAGGTGGCAATGGCGTCAATGTCTTGCTGGAGATCTTGGTGAAGAAAAGCGGGAGAGAGAATTTTCAGGTCGTCCGCATAGCTTCTGCTAAAGGATCGGATGATGGAATGGAGGTCGTACAGGAAAAGGTTGAAAAGAAGGGGGCCCAGAACAGACCCCTGGGGGACCCCCGAGGTAACGGGGACCCAGTCACTAGTGGAACCTCTGAGACTAACACGTTGTCGTCTATGAGAAAGATAAGAATTGATCCAAGCAATATGTGTTTTAGGAAAATTCAAAGAGGACAGTTTGTGAAGGAGGATGAAATGGGAGACGGAATCAAAGGCTTTCCGAAAGTCGAAGAAAACAAGATCACATTGCACCCCTTTGTCCAATAAGGTGGTAAGGTGGTTGTAAGTTTCAAGAAAGTTGGATTGGCAGGAGCGGCCCGGGAGGAAACCGTGTTGGAACTCAAAATCAATATTGAGTCGTTGACAAATGCACATGACAGATTTATGGAAAAACCTTTCAAGAATTTTAGACGCGACACAGAGCAAACTAATCGAGCGATAATTATTTACATCATGGAGGGAACCACCCTTGTGTACAGGAGTGATATTTGCATCTTTCCAACGGGTAGGGAAGGTGCAGAAGGAAAAGGAACTTTGAAAAATCAAGAAGAAGGGGGTAGCAAGAGAATTTGCACAAGATTTAAGAAAGAGAGGGGAAATGCCATCAGGGCCGCTGGAAGAATCCTCCCTTAAAGCAATGAAGGCATTTTCCACATCTGAGCACAGAAAAGGAGCAGGAAGGAAAGCAGCGTTAATTGGAGAGCTGGGGGGTGGGGCAAATAAGACGAGGCAAAGTGAGAGCCAAATTCGACCGCAATATCTCGGTCATCAAGCAGAGTAGGACCGTTGTTTCTCTTCAGACAGGTAGTGGGGGCAGTCTTTCGATTACGGTTAACATAAGCAAAGAGGGACTTAGGGTCCGATTTTGCTTTGAGAATGAGGGATTCCTCGTAACTGCGACGGGCGGTGCGAAACCCGGAAACGGCAGCACTCCGGGCAGCTTTGAACAGCGCCATATTAGAAGGTGAGGGGAAATCACGCAGGCGATTGTAGGCACGTTTTTTCTGCCTAATCAGGGACCTGATGTTTTGGTCCATCCAGGGCGGAGCACTTTTGGTAGATGGGGCACACATAGGAATGAAGCTCTTAATAACATCAAGAATGAAAACCTCTAAAATTTCAAGTTGGGTGTCCACGTTTGTGCTTTCCAGCATGAGGCCAAGGACGTGGACACGGTTGCCTCTCTGGTAATAGTGCACTCCCAACCATCAAAATCGCAACTTTTCCACCGGTCCCCGACAACGGAACCGACCCCAGTACTAACGATTACCGATTGCCTCTTCCTGTTGGAAGGTGCTTGCGATACCTCTCGGACATCCGACGCCACCGTGCTCTCCAGTGTTTCTCAGTGTTTCTTATGGTTTTCATCCTCGTTTCCACAGCTCTCCACCTCTCGAATCCCCTCCTTGGGCCTACTGCAGATGAGCCTCGATTCCCCTGTCATCCAAAATCTCAAACTAACTGGCAAAGCATGCCATTCGGGCTGCTCCCAATCCAGAACGGTTGGGGTTTTACAGCCAAGTTTTTCTCTGTCCCAAAAACATATGGGGCTGCTACCTCATTTTCAATCTCCAACCCTTAAATCAATACATTTCCAACCCCCACTTCCAGATGGAAACAATATAAACTATCCAACTTTCTTTGCTTCTCTACGATTGGACAATCTCCATAGATCTTGCGGACACCTACGTTTATATTCCTCTTTATGCGTCTGTCTGGACCTCTTCTAATTTATCTATGACAAAACGGTCTACCAATTCCTTTGCTTCCCGTTCTGCCTAAATGTAACCCCATGTATTTTTACTCTTGTCCGCCGACTGGTCCTCACCTTCCTTCAAAAACACGAAATTCGAGCGAGTGCCTACCTCGACGACTGGGTCTTCCCTCATCAAGATGCGTCTCAGCTACTACAGAACCGCGTCTTTACACTATGTCTGCTTCACCGTCTCGGTCTCGGCGGTAAATCTATCAAAATCGTGTCTAAACCAGGCTCAACAATTTGTTTTCCTAGGTTTTCACTTCGTTCTTACCCGAGCCACTCTTGTCATCCCCAGACAGGTTCTTCGGCCTTCTCACCAAATCTGCTCCTTTCTTCACCTGCGCTCCTACACTTAGACGGATCTCAACTCTCTCATTGGGATAATGGATTCCCTTGCTCTTCTCGATCCTTATGGGCGGTGGATGGTCCACCCTTTACATCATTTTTGCATCGACAAATGGTCCGATCAATACCAGCTTCCAACCCCGGGTCTACGACATTGCCGATCCCTAGTTCCTGTTCTGTCTTGACTCTACTTTGGTGGCTGGACGACCACAACCTCACACAGATGGTTCCCCTCCACGAGCCCCTTCCCTGCCTTCATCTCGTTTCCGATGCATCTCTTCAGGGCTGGGCGGGGGGGGGGGGGGGGGGGGGGCACGTCAACAACCAGATGGCTTTCGCATCCGGAAAACCGCACAATCATAATCACATAAACGTCCTTGATTTACATGCGGTCCTCCTCGGTCTCCAGCACTTTAGCTATGTCTCATTGCGAATCAAGTCGTCCAGGTCCACAGTGACAGCACAACAGCAGTCGCCTATGTCCGGAAAGGGGAGGGACATGCTTCTGGTCCCTTTACAACGTCACCTCGGAGACCTTCAATCTTTGCATCTCTCTTCATACAACTCTTCTTCCAGGCAGCCGCAATGTCATTGCCGACTCACTCTCCCGCCGATCCCCTCTGACGGGGAATGGACTCTCAAGATGTTCATCTGCATATCTCTTTTCAACATTTGGGGGCGACCCTTTCTCGACCTCTTTGCAACAAGGCTCAATGCCAAACTTCCCCAGCATGTCAGCCCATTTCCAGACGATCAAGCGTGGGGTGTGGATGCCCTCACCCTGTTCTGAGACCACCTGTTTGGTTAACTATTCTTGCTACCCAAACTTCTCCTTCTGGTACTATGCAAGATTGCTCAATCCCCAGGACTCTTCATCTTGATAGTGCCCAATTGGTCTGTGGCACCGTGATTCCCTCAGCTAC
The DNA here is from genome assembly GCA_023313725.1 of Lithobius niger. Taxonomy (NCBI): domain Eukaryota; kingdom Metazoa; phylum Arthropoda; class Chilopoda; order Lithobiomorpha; family Lithobiidae; genus Lithobius; species Lithobius niger. The sequence continues at coordinate 12,060 of JAHWFP010148338.1, forward strand.
TCGATCTCCCCGTCGATCCTGTTCTACGGCTTCCAATCTCTCACGATCTGTTCCAACACAGGGGGACCGTGCTCCATCACTGGCCCCAGTCCCTGCAGTTAGACCGGTGGCTACTATCATTCAATTACTCGAAGTGACAAGAGTTGCTACGGAACAAGCGTCGCACATCATCTCAAAAGCCATCCGGTCCTTTACCAACAAAATCTACGACAGTCATTGGCGACGATGGTTTCATTGGTGTCCCCACGACACATCGATTCACTAGGTCCCTCTGTTCCAGAACTCCTCCGATTCCTGAACGACTTTTTTACTGATGGCCTTCGAGGCTCCACTATTCTAGTCTATCGGTCCGCACAACACAGTCTTCAATGCTGCAGGTAGCCTTGCACTCCTAAATGACTTCCGAATTTCAACCCTTATCAAGTCTTTCGAGATCGAGCAGCCTAGGATACAACACCTGTTATCGGATTGGGATCTGTCCCTGGTCCTCACTTAGCTTTTTGCTTCCCCATACGAGCCGCTGACCTCGTGTAAACTGAGCCATCTCACCCGTGGGAAGCTTTTTCTTGTCATCTTGGCCACATTACTTCGTTGCAGCGAACTTCAGGCTCTCTCTGCAACACCTGCTGACTGTTTCTTCCTTGACAATTACTCTGTGTGACTGTCGCCAAGACTCAGAAACCCAGTGAACGATCCTCACCCCTCATTATTCTGGCTACATCAAACATCCTAGGCGACGAACCTGAACAAACTCTCTGCCCCGTGCAAGCCACAGGTTCTACCTCAAAGCGTCCAAACCAATTTGCTGAGGCCGATTCCAGCTTTTTCTTCCCTTAGCTTCGACATCTGGCGCTACTTTGGCTCGCATGATCTCTACTTGGATGAAGACCGTGATCCTTCAGGCTTACACTCCCATCAGTGTCAACTACGCAGATTAAGGCATTTGAGACACCGCTCATAAATTGTGTGCTATTTCTACGTCTTGGGCCCATTATAGTAACATTCCTATCATGGATATTATAGAGGCTGCTTTCTGGCACAGTGTCACTGTTTTCACATCTCACTACCTACGTGACATGTTTGCTCAGCCGAGGAATTCAACAGACAAGATCCCTTTGTGGCCACTAAATGGATTCTTTGATCCTCTTTAAGCAATCGATCCCCTCGCCCTTGTCTTCCCCATTCATTGTAAAGTTCTTCTTTTAGGGACCAAGCACGCTACCCAAGGGGGTTTCGTCAGGTTGGCACCCGCCGCTTTTGACTAGGTTAGTGGAATGCTAAAAGATCAGGTAATGATATTTTCATGGCATTAACATTGAAATTCCAGGGCCACCTGGTTGATTTCTGTTTCTATTGCCTTAATGAGAATATACATTACCTTCTTCCCACCCTCCTCCCCTCTGTGTCGCCAACTGGGTACTGAAGAGGAATAAACGATGATGACTCGATCGACGGTCAGGCTTGTATAGACTGAGGCTGCGCAGTAGGATGCACAGTGGGTAACGGCGCGTGATGAACTCCAGAACTGTAATCTCTAGTACTAACAGCATTAGGAGAATGAGAATGCTAAAAGGTCAGGTAATGTATATGTTCATTAAGGCAATAGAAACAGAAATCAACCAGGTGGCCCTGGTATTTCAATGGTTTTAGTAGTTCTCTATGTTCTGAATACAACGTCTAAAAACGCCCTGCTTTCATAGACTAGAAGGAAATTTCCTGTCATGTGGGGTATGTTAGAGAAAGATAAAAGGCCGACAACACACACACTCACACCAGCAGTTATATTGCAAAAATTAACGCTAATTTGGTTGTGCGTTTTCAACTGCTTGAGGACTTTTTTTTTCTGGTAGTTGCCTACTTTTATACTTCACCCTAGTTGTGCGGGCCGTTTTTTTTGGCCCCCAAAGAAATTCGTAGTACTTTATTCTCCTGACAGGGAAGCAAGGGCATTTGGGGTTAAGAAGGGAGCGGGGCTATATCCCCCAACTGCCCCAATGTGCGTACACCCATGGAGACCCTTGTAGCCATGTACCGCAACATAAAGGCTAATTTTCGATAAAACTAATAATGCTCTGCGTTTGTAACCTACAGTGAAAGACGTTACTTGAATCAGTTTTGAATTAAAAATCGCATGAGTTATCTCCATGTTACGCGGGGAACCTTTTCTCCAAAAGAGATAGCTGCACCTCCAATCTTCACCACTACTGCAGCATGGTGTGTTATTTTAACTCAGTATAATACACACGGTGTGGCAATGCTTTTAATCGTGGTTAATTGTTTCCGTATAATTGTTTCCAAAAACGCACGAATCCATACAAACCTACGTAAAGTGCCATTTCCCCCAAATATTGACCTTCAATTTCCCGCACTATTCTGACGTTAAAGGTCCTCTTTGCCAGTACTTCACAGCTAAACCTAATCGTGACCAAACCGTATTTCTAAATTGAAGGCTGTCATGTTTGTTACAACGGTTGTTTTTATTGTTTCCTTTCAATCATTTAAAAAAATTCGTTAAATTGTGTGTGGTACAAATGAGAGCACTTTATCTATGTAAGCCTCAGCATGAACTTCCATGTTAAACATCAAACTTTAAACTCCTATAGTCTCGCCCAGAATTGACATAGACCAACGAAATTTGGTATTTGGGGTCGTGTCGTAACTATTTCACCACATTACAAATTTTAATGACAACAATCAAACCGTTCGGCGGCCACAGCATGGCCATTTGTTGTTGTTGTTGTTGTTGTTGTTGTTGTTGTTGTTGTTGGGACTCTTTGCCCTCACCTGGAGACCGAACCACTGAACCGATTTTCCAGTTCTATAGCTTAAAACGTAGGTCTGGACAAGGCCTAGGGCCTTTCGCAGGCTATTTTAACGTAACTACAATATTCTTGACACGGAAAGCCAAATGGGCTAAAACTTTTGCTCTTACCAAGAGATCGAACCAATGAACCGATTTTCAATTTGTATAGCTTAAAATGTAGGTATTAACATCGACCAGGGCCTTTTGAACCCGATTTTGATGTGACTGCAGTATACTCGTCGGCAGAGCAATTATTATTGCAGAGCACTGGGCAGAAATCATTAATGTTGCTGTTGGGACTCTTTGTCCTCACCTGGAGAGCGAACCACAGAACCGATATTCAAGTTCTATAGCTTAAAACGTAGGTATGGACAAGGCCTAGGGCATTTCGCAGGCTATTTTAACGTAACTACAATATTCTGGACACGGAAAGCCAAATGGGCTAAAACATTTGCTCCCATCTAGAGATCGAACCAATAAACCGATTTTCAATTTGTGTAGCTTAAAATGTAGGTATTAACACCGACCAGGGCCTTTTGAACCCGATTTTGATGTGACTGCAGTATTCTCGTCGGCAGAGCAATTATTATTGCAGAGCACTGGGCAGAAATCATTAATGTTGTTGTTGGGACTCTTTGTCCTCGACTGGGGATCGAACCACAGAACTGATTTTCAAGTTCTATAGCTTAAAACGTAGGTATGGACAAGGCCTAGGGCCTTTCGCATGCTATTTTAATGTAACTACATTATTCTTGACACGGAAAGCCAAATGGGTTAGAACATTTGCTCTCACCTAGAGATCGAACCAATGAACCAATTTTCAATTTTTACAGCTCAAAATGTAGGTATTAACACCGATCAGGGCCTTTTGAACACGATTTTGATGTTACTGCAGTATTCGCATCGGCAGAGCAATTATTATTGTAGAGCACTGGGCAGAAATCATTAAGTGGAGTAACAAATTTTTGCAGAAATTTTGCAGAAAACATAAATTTGGTACACAAGTCTTTCTTAACAGTAAAAATCGAACCAGCCATGGACCCCAAAGTGCCATCAGTGCCCCCCCCCTCCCGCCCCAGAACCTCCTCGTGATGCCTCCCAGGGGTTTGGGCAACAAATTCTTATAGATCAAGCTAAAAACATGAAATTGGGTGCAAAAGTCACTCTTAGCAGTATAAAACGAATCAACCATGGAAAAGACTCTCTTATAACAGTTATTTTAAGGGGATTACAGTATTCTTTTCTGTGTTATTCTTGCTAAAACAATAAAAAAAAATAAGGGATATTAGTA